>CAUYRT010034785.1:0-33040 GCA_963574885.1 Lepilemur ruficaudatus
GAGACAGAGTCTCACTCTGTTGCCTGGGCTAGAGTGCCGTGGCGTCAGCCTAGCTCACAGCAACCTCAAACTCCTGGGCTCAAGCAATCCTTCTGCCTCAGCCTCCTGAGTAGCTGGGACTACAGGCATGCGCCACCATGCCCAGCTAATTTTTTCTGTATATTTTAGTTGGCCAATTAATTTAAATTCTTTCTATTTTTTTTAGTGGAGACGGAGTCTTGCTCTTGCTCAGGCTAGTTTCGAACTCCTGACCTTGAGGGATCCGCCCACCTCGGCCTCCCAGAATGCTAGGATTACAGGCATGAGCCACCACGTCCGGCCTGAATTTCTAAGTTTTTAGGCTTATGAGTTGAAATTCAACTGTAATGGGAAGCCCCATGCCATAGATACCCAATTCTGGAAAGTAGGGTCTCTTTTTAAAGCTATAGGTCTAATCAAAAGCATTTACCTGCTGTGTGACTTTAGACTTGGACAAAATATAAGACCTCTCTGAACTTTAGTGTCCCCTTCTACAAAATGAGCAGAATGGTACCATCATCCTGCAAGAACGTTGTAAGAATTAGTGATGTAAAGTACCTGGCAGGGAACACTTGATACATGGTAGCTCACTCTAGTTTGCTGGCCATATAATTTATTCTTCCCTCAAAAATGCCAAGCAGCTATAGCAATACATGTGTCCATCCTATTATTTATTGTTAAAGAAAAGGATTGTATAGGTAATTTTATTTGCTTCTAGGATTAATTCTAGGAAATTTTAATGAGTTTTTTGTTTGGTTGGTTTGGTTTTGTCTTAACAGCACATATAAAATCCAAATCTCACTTGCACCAACTGAAGAAAAGAAGAAGGTTGGACTCAGATGCTGTCAACACCATAGAAAGTCAGAGTATTTCTCCAGACCGTGACAAAGAGCTTAAAGAGAAGGGATCCCCATGGCAGAGTGATCAAGAGCTGAAACCCAACATTTAAGAGATGTGTCCAGTGGCCTTCGCAAAGGTGGCGGGGATCCAGTTCAGGAGGGAGGGCTGTCTCTGTCTCCCTGTCTGGACTGAGGAGTGCTGTGCAGAAAGCTCCCACCGTTTTCTTTCATTCAGTGGCACAGTTTTAAAGCCTCATGTTCTCTGTAGTGGAACCAGCAGGTCTTGTCAGCTCCTTGTGTGGCTGATATGTCTGGTAATGATGTAGTTCAGAAAGGGATTTTTTTTCTTTGAAGCTTAAAGATTCTATTTTTAAAAGAGGCACAGACTGTACAGTTTTATACCTCAGGATCTTTTTAGTAGTGACTACTAGGATTCACTATATCCCTTAAAAGAAGTTTTTATGTCCCTGACTCTGGCTAAAATTATCTAATTTCTAGATGCTTTTGTAGATGACTGAAGTATTGTGAACCACAAATTAGGAGTTCTAGATTTGAGTGAATGGCAGGAATGGACCAACCCCAGTGAGATGATTAAGTGAACCAACCAGTTCCTGAAATTCCACAAAGAAGGAGAGAATCAGCAGCCTGGGGTAGCTGTGACATGGGACTGGAAGACTAGAGACTGAAATTTGTTGAGCTGCTCCTGTGTGATGGTTCCTATCACTGCTGTCTTTCTGAATTGGGAATCTATATTTGTATTGAAAGTTAAATAAAGAAAAAGTTTGCAAGAGCCTCTTTAATCCTTAAAAAAAAATATGTCCATGTCAAGTTTATATACAACATGTTTTATTATCAACATGATAGCTTTTTCTCAAAATTGACGTTCTTCATAGATCATGCTGTCTGTTCATTTATGTAGCAGATGTTTATCGAGCACTTATATATTACTTGAAGACATTTGGAAAAGGTCTTTTATTGGAGATTTATTATTTCCAGTGGAAGCCCTCTTTCTGGAGTGACCTGAGCAAACAGCAGTGTTAATATTTATTTATGTAACTTAAAATAAAGTATTCTTAACGTGTACAATTTAGTGGCATTGATTATATTCACAATGCTGTGCAACCATCACTGCTGTTTATTTCCAAAACTTTTGTGTCACTCCAAACAGAAAACTCTGTACTCCTTAAGCAGTAACTCCCCACTCAAATGTATTTTATTTGTTCAGAATCTACTATGTGAGAGTTGCTAGGCTAGGCTAGAGGGAATGCAGAGATGAGGTGCAGACTTTGCCTTCAGGGAGCTTATAAATAATCATGTGTGTACATAACCAATCTAGGCAAGAAAGTATCAAAGCCATAAAAGCTTTGTAGAATTTCCACTTGGAACAGGAAGGGATCATAGAAGAAGGATGGTTTCTGCTGGACCTTAAGAAGTAATTCTCGGCACATGTATCGTTACCTGTGCGTACAAGATTACATAGAGGAGAAGGTGGAGTAAAAAAACTAACTTAATTGACCTTTTTAACAGTGCTGAATTCCAGAGCCTCACCTTAACTGATTTGAATCTCAAGAATAAATTTATTCTGTGGTGAAAGAAGGAATCGTCCTTGTATCCACCCAGTCTTGTTCTTAACGTGGTGTAATTTTCTCAATCAGTTTCTTAACTACTTTGGAACCTAACAGGTGGGAAGCCATGTCTTTCCAGTGGGAGTGGAGATGAGTACTTGCTGTGAGCCAAGCAGTGCACTTTATATACGTTATCTTCTCCCACGGCCCTGGGAAGGAGATGCTGTTGCCATTGCCGTAGCCACTGGGGAAGCCAAGGCTCAGCAAAGGAGCATAGCGGCGAGGCCGGCAGACTTGTGCTGTGAAGAGCTGTATTAAGCTGGCTGTTCTTAGGGAGGAACTTTAGTCTCTGAAATGTTTTCCACTCAATTGCTAAATATGTTTTAAAGCTTTAAAAAGTATCAGTGGACAAACAGGAAAAACTAGTTTTAATAATCCTACCTCAAAAAGCCTTTAATCCTTCCATCTGAAATACCTGGAGCAGTAACTTCTCATTGAACTTGTTATCTCTATGGCAATTGGAAATAAGGAGGTTTTTTTACCAAAAAAAATCAAAGTGCCTAATATTTATGAAGCATCTATTAAGTTCAAGGCATTGTGGTTGGGCCTAGTGCCCATATACTTAGAAACTATAAATTCAACAAGATGGAATTACTTCAACAGCAGCAAGGAGCCTGGGAAGGCAGAACATGCCCCAGACATCTGCTTGCTGCTCTGGTGACATATGGCCCTGAGTAGTTTCACCTTCTTTGCCTGCTGCCCTCTGAACGACTTTGCTGTTGAGTATAGGGAAGGAAAGTAATTCGGCTTGGTGACTGTCATAAATATAGAGATGAAAGAATCCTTAACCCCTTCTTGTACAGAGGGGAAACTGAGGCCCAAAACATGGATGTTCTGTAGTTACAGAGCAATGTGTGGCAAAGTCGGGACAACTCAGGTCACCTGTCTTACACGACTACTATATCTCATGCCAAATCTCATTTCAGAGCTGAGAAGTACCCCAGAGACCAGCTTTGGGCTATTTGCTCAGCCTGGAGTGAGGACCAGGAATGCTGCTTTGCATCATCTGGCCGCAGCTGATGCCTGGACGAGCAGAGCCCTCCAGTCCAGGTACCCAGAGTCTTTAGTCCCACACAGCAGCAGTGCTATCTAAATGGCTTTTGTAATTAATTCTAACACTTGGTGAGCTATTGGGTTCATCTACCTCTTTTAGTAAAAATCTGGACTAGGCTTTAGATACTGCTTGTAGTTTAGCCAATGTTGCTTTAAGTGGGTAGGCAGTGCTTTGAAGAGAGAGCTGGATTATTAGGACCGAGAAGGAGAGCAGCGCATCTGTAGTCCAGGTAGGTGGTTTCCTCCTTTGTAATGCTCAGTAATTACTTGTGTTCTTAGCCTTAGTTCCACATTCTACGAAGAGGATTTTTCTGCTTAAAACAAAACACACAGTGTAACATTAAAAAACAACAGCTGCCTCCCACATACACACAAATGCATAAAAGTAAGCTTTTATGAATGCAGTAACCAGTCTATGTCCCCAGCACAAATATTGTCCCCTAGAAACAAATATTGAAGTAATTACACGAAAGCATAAAAGTCAAGTGGGCCTCCACATAAGTGATCTGATTCAATCCTTAAATACCCTTTAACCACGATGAAGAAATCTTGGGATGATAGCCACAGGCAGGAATTTCGTTATTTGATTATCACCTACTTGGGCAGTTAGGGCTGTTTTCTAAAATGATGGCTAACTGGTTATTTATACAGCTATTCTGAATGTGTACAAAGGGAAGCTACATGGTTGTGTTAGGGTAAAAGGCTAAGTTGCTGTAACAAAGACACTCAATAATACGGTGGCTTAAAGAACAAAGAAGTTCATTCTTTCTCACGTAACAGCTCTGATGGGAGTTAACCTGTCTGAAATGAGCAGTCCAGGTCAGTGGGGCAACTCTGCTCCAAATGGTCATTCAGGGACACAGGTTCCTTGTCTCATGTTGCTTCCACATCCTCTGGAGCATTGTCCTCATCTGCTGTGTGCTGGAAGCTGGGTCATCACTGGTCTCAGCCGGTGGGAAGGAGAAAAGGAGCAGGGAGAGGGGCCCGCTGCCTGAAGGCCTACCCGCAGTGGCAGGCATACTCCTGTGTGCGTTCTTACTTTCCACTGGCAAGATCTTAGTCGTCTGGCCACACCTGCCTGCCAGGGAGGCTAAGAAATGTAGTCAAACCTTATGCCAAGAAGGAATGGGAGAACAGATTTTGGTGGACAACTTGCAGTCTCCACTAAATTGGTATCTTGGAAAGAGCACTGAATTCCAGGCTCATTTAACTAATTAACTCTGTTAGTTTGCTAGGGGCAAATCTATTTTCCCATCTGTGAAATTAGTGAATTGTGTGAGCTGACCTGTGAAATATTTCAAAAAGTAAAGCTTGACAAAATCCTGGCTGGTAGGACTTTTAAGATGAGAGTAAAAAAGCATTATAGGAAAATGTGAGACTGTATGAGCCTTAGAGCCAATGGCTGATACTTTAAAAATGGTGGGGAAGAAAGAAAGTATTTTGCTGGCGTTGTGGCATAACTGAACTAATGACTACCTGCCTTTGTTTTATTAGGGGAGGGGGCAGGGAAAAAAAGAAAGAAATTATTATTTGTATTTGAAATTGAACACTTTCCTATCTAATACGCTATCTGTGTGACCTTGGGAAAATTGCTTAAGCAGCTTCAGTTTCCTCATGTATAAAATGGTGTTATCTCCTCCAGGGAACGTGGTAAAGATTAAATGAGGTAGGTCCTTTTATAAATAGCATAGTGTTTTGGCACCATAGTGCCCAGTAAACAGTAAGTATTGATTGCATTTATTTGCTTCATTGGGGAAAGATTGTTAATGCTACTAAAGAGTTGGCTATGGTATGGTGTCAGTTCTTAAAAGTTATCTGGGCAAGCTCTGACTTAAAACTGACTAGTTTGGGGGACCAAAGTGCTTGCTAATGGCCAAAAGTGGTGCCTCAGGCTTTATCTGCCACCCCACTGGGCTTCAGCTATTAGCTTTTATTTGTTGTTTTAACGCATGGTTTCTTCCATGGGTCAGCTCATTTGCTTGAACTGTTTTCTTCACCTGAAATGCCCTTTCCTCTAGTCTTTACCTAGTGAACTTCTACAGATCCTTCAAGGCCCAGAGCTGATGTCCTCTCCTTCGAAAAGTTTCCTTGACTCCTCCAGGGAGGCTTAGTTCCTCTTTCCTATGTGTCCCCTGACAGTTTATATGTAATAGTGTTAATATTAGCTGGTACTTACATAGCACTGCATGTTCTAAGTACTTTTACACACATTAACTCATTTAATCCTCACAACAGCCCTATGAGGTAGTATCGTCATTATTAATATTAGCTCTATTTTACAACTGAGGAAGCTGAGTGGTTTTCCCGGGGGCAAGCTGGGATTTGAAATGGGTGGGTGGCTCCAAAGTCTGTGTTCCACCTCCTCATTGCTCTGCTATAGCACATATTATCTGTAACTGACTCTTGCGCCTGTTGGAAAGTGAATTCTGCTGGGGTGTGGGTCCTACGTTAAGACTACTGTGGGACATAGAGCTGGCACCCAAGTGATACTGAGGCTGACTCCTGCCAGGCACATCTCGTGTCTAAACATAAGCATGGCTGCTCTTCACTGCGTGTTTGCTGTGTGTTGGGCATTGCATGTTAAGCACATGCATATCTTACAGTGATTCCTTAACGCAAATAGACGAGGTAATTTATTATCACCATTTTGTAAACAACCAAACCTATTCAGAGAGCTTAATTAACAGTGGCTGGCACAGAGTAGACATGCAAATATTTGCTAAGTACTGAAAAGAAAGTTCTGTGAGGGCAGGGATTTTGTCCATTGTTCACTGCTCTATCCCTGGTGCCTACAAGAACTTGCTGCTTGAAGGCACTCAGTTAAAACATTTGTGTGTGTGTGCATGTTTTCCTTTAAGCCAGTCTTTTAGTTTTTTTCTAGGTTTATTGATGTATAATTGACAAAATTGTATTTAAAGTGTATAACGTGATGATGTATGTATATGTTGTGAAATGATGGCCACACAAGTTAGTTAACACACCCAGTAAGCATTTATTGAGCTAGGATTTGAAACCAGTTTGGGCTGCCTCCTCACTCCTGCTCTAACCACTGTACTTCTGCAAGGGCATTCCTTTAGGGTTTTTTAAATGTATAAGTTATTTGCATCCCATCTACTTCTAAAAAGGAACTAAGGGACGAAAAAGCAAAAAAGAGATTACTGAAGAAGTATTAATACTAAGGCGTTGATGTTAGTTAAAACTCATGATAACATGTAACAAGCCCAACTCAAACTAACTTAAGCAAAAAGGTGAATTTGTGATTGGGCTACTGAGATATCTCATCAAATTCAAGGACAGGAAAGCATCTAGGCTCCAGGTACAACTTGTACTACCTAGTTGACCCCCTCTCTCCCTTCTGTGCAGGGCAGCTCACCCCTCTCACTGCAAACAGGCTTTCTCCACATGGCAGGAGACAGGGCTGCTGGGAGTGCTTGACTTTCACCTCAGACGGCTTTGCAAATGGGGAGAGATTGTGCTGATGTTTCTTTTGGTTCTAAGTTCAAAAGTCCCAGGACTCCTCGTATCCATTAGGATGGCTACTGTCAAAAAACCAGAAAATAACGTGTTAGTGAAGATGTGGGTAAATTGGAACTCTGTGCACTGTTGGTGAGAATGCGAAATGGTGCAGCCACTGTGGAGAACGGTATGGCAGTTCCTCAAAAAATTAAAACTAGAGTTGCCATATGATCCAGTAGTGCCAACTCTGGGTATATATCCGAAAGAACCGAAAGCAGGGCCTCCCAAGAGATATTTGTAGAAAGCTGCATTATTCACAATAGCCAACAGGTAGGAGCAACCGAAGTGTCCAAGAAGGGATGAATGGATAAAATGTCTGTATACATATGATAGAACATTTAGCCTTAAGAAGGAAGGCAATTCTGACATATGCTACAACATGGATGAACTTTGAGGACATTATGCTGAATGAAACAAGCCAGTCACAAACAGACAAATTTATGGTATGATTCCACTTATGTGAGGTTATCTAGAGTAGTCAGATTCATAGAAATAGAATGTTCGGTGGTTCTCAGGGGCTGGGCAAATGGGAATTGTTTAATGGGATAGAGTTTTAGTTTTGCAAGATGAAAAAGTTCTGGAGATTGGTTGTGCAACAATGAATATGCTTAACACTACTGAACTGTACAGTTAAAATGGTTAAGATGGTAAATTTTATGTGTATTTTACCACAATTAAAAATAAAGGTCCCAGGAATGGGATCCATAGCCCAGCTTGGGTCTAGTGCTTATTCTGAGGCCCATCAACCAGGCTGGAGATTAACTCCTGAAAGGATAGGGTGGTTCCCAAGGAGACCAAATGGATGGAGTGGAGGTGGAGTGATTCCCAGAAGGGTGTGTGGGTTGGTGGGAGGGGAGGGCCCCTGGGCAGACAAGCAGTGGACACCCACTGTGGAGTTACTGCCTGCTCGTCAGGAAGACACTTGCTTTTCTTGCAGCAGGGCTGAGCTTAAGCTAAGTCCAAACACCATCTGGGTAGTACTTGCCATTATCTTCATCATCGGATATCTGTAATAGTCACTCCTTACAAATTTATAGTTCAGTATGATTTTAACAGAGCTATGTATCTCATTAGTCCTTGTCAAAAACCTTTGAAGTAGTTTCTACAAATGAAGAAACAGACTCTAACAAAGGGTTGGTGTCCAGTTGTAACAGACTAAATGCCAATTTAAACTAATTTGGGTATAAAGGAGAATTTATTGGCTCATGGAATCCAAGAGTCAAACAACTGAGCCCCTTCTGAAGGACAAGCAAGGTACAGCTGGGCCCCAGGAACAACTGCCACCAAGGACTCGGACACTTACAGCACTGTCTGTCTCATGTCTCGTCTCTGTGTTCTGACTTCACTTTCTTCTCCTTGCAAACCAGCTTTCTTCAAATGGTCATTAGAACCTTCCACACCTCTACATCGTATAGCTTTTCCCCACTGCAAAGAAATGGACTGAGTCCCCAGTTTAAAAATCTCAGGGAAAGACTCTAAATAGAGTTGAATTCCTCTGTCCACCTTTGGATTAAGCAGGAGAGTCTGCCATCTAAGAACAGGGCAAATCCCTGTAGAACTGTATTAACTTCAACACTTGATACTAACCGAGCTGTCTATATCCTAGTCTTGTGTCAAAGGCTTGTGATGTGATAGCTGGGTTTAAGAAGCACAATATTAAAACAAAAGCCATGAGGCTTTTAAGCCCAGTGTGTAAAGATACACTGTGAGTTATAACTCAAAGACACAACTGGAAATGAAGAAAAAAAAACTGTATGACTAGAATGGGACTAGGGAAAAAAAGAGTTTTCAGAAAGATGGTGGGGATGGGATTGGTGCTGAGTAGACCAAACAGTAGGTGTCCACAGCAGTGACCCAGAGTAAGTGGCAGATAGGAGAGAAGTCCAGGTCTTCTGACTATAACCCTCACTAGCACAAGCTAAGTGCTGAGTACTTCCCATGGAAGAGGGAGGCCCTATCTCTGCAAGGCCCTGGGAGAGTGCATTTCCAGATGTGGGGCTCAGGTTGGACTTTGAGTCACCAGAAGTTGGGTGATGAACCACCTGAAAGCACGACTTAAGGTAAAACCATTTAGGCCTATATCTTCTGCCTGTGCTTCCTTGTTAGTATCAAGGGGATCAAGGATGAAGACTTAAATAAACGTTATTTGTGGATTCAAAAATGTCTGTCCTGCCACATCTGCATAGTGAGATGGAATTGCATGGAAACTGGGGGGTTCCAGACAGCAGGAAGTACCAGCCCGCCCTCTCCAGGCTTTTGCAATCAGAATCTTCAGGTGTTTTTAAAAAACTATTCAATACGTTCTTATCAGTGACATGCATGGCTTTCAGCTGCTGTAGATGCCCGCATGGAAAGGGTGCAGAGAATTCAGTGATCATGTTTCAGTTGTTTTCAAACTTGTTTTAGTTGTGGATCCTTTTTTTTTTTTTTTTACTTCCCTGAAATCATACATGAGTTCCAATATAAAATATAGATCAAAGTAGAGAGGCGTGGGGTCTGGATGGGTCACACAGTCCTCTCTGATTTAGACTCCTCCCCTGCGAGGCATACATTGAAAATCACTGATCCAGATTAGCCACTTTATTTAGCAGATGCAGAAATTGAGTCCCAGAGAGCCTAAGCAAGTCACCAACAGCAGCACAAAAGTTGGTATGCCTGGAGCCCTGGTCTCCTGGTTTGGGAGTGTTCTTTTTATTGTATCGTGCTGCTTCTAGCTCTTTTGAATAAGCACTCCAACAAAGTAGTTGTATTTTTGACCAGGTACATGATAACTTGAACTGGACTGACACAAAGGCAAGGAGAGGACTTTGGGAGTCTAATAAACAGATTAGAACTTTATAATTAGGAATGTCTGTTTGTTAATTTATTCAACAGACTTAATGAGTACTTACTATTTACCATTCTAGGTGCTACAGATATATCAGTGAATAAGATGATTCTTCAAAGAGTTTTAAGTCTTTCATGCTATTTCAATGAATGTGATAAATGTTACGATAGATGTGTTCAGGAAACATACACGATTTTACCTGATCCAGTCCAGAGGAGTCTGGGAAGCCTTTCTTGAGGAAATGGTGTCTAAGAAAACATCAGAAAGAGTAACTGGAGTGAGCCAGGCATGGGAGTGTTAGGGGGAAAGGCAGGAGAGGTCCATAGGACCCAGGTCTTAAAGGACCCTTTGGACCATTAATCTGGAGATAATATCAGATGTGTTTATGGGAGAGGTCACTCTGGTGCAATGCAGAGAATGGGTTGGCTGGAGACAGCTAGAAAGAAGCAGGGGGACAGTTAAGATACTTAGGAGGTAGCATTTACAGGACTAGATTAAATGTAGGAGGTGAGAGAGAGGAAGAGGTCAAGAATGAAGCTCACATTTCTGGCCTGAGCAGTTGATTGGATGGTGGCCAAGTCCTTTGGCCAAGATGAGAACACTGGAGGAAGAGCAGGTTTGGGCTAAGGATAAGTTTAGTTTGGGACTTGCCAAGATTGAGGTGTCTGTAGAGAATCCTAATGGAAAATACAGTAAGGAACTGGATATTCAGGTTGAGCTCACATTGCATTCTGGGCTGGAGATAGGGATCTCTAAGTCTTCAACATTGATGGTATTTGAAGCTGTGGGGGGAGATGAGGTCACTCGAACAGGGGGTGTAGTGAGAAAAGTCTAGAGCAGAACCTTGAGGAACACCGGTGCAACTCAAAGAGCTCTGAGAAGGGAATAGGCAGCAGGAAAGAATGTGTCGAGAGGCCACGCACAATAAGGCATGGGAAGTACCCGTTGGGTTTTGGTGATGAGGACATCAGTGGTAACCTTGGTAAGAGAAGGGACAGTTGAGGGCTAGAAAATGGAAGCCACATGTCAGTGGTTTGAGGAATGAAGTTGGAGGAGAGAAAGTGAAGACAGTGAAAATCTCAGTTAAGAAAGGCAGGAGAGAGGATGGTTGCTAGAGGGAGGCTTAGGGTTAAAGGATTTTTTTCCCTTTATTTCCAAGAGATCGTCACATGTTAAAATGCTACTTGGAAGGAGCTAGTAGATGTAAATACTAGAAAACAATTTCTTCCTTTTGTGAAAGATTTGGAGGTCTGTTTGTCACAATATGACAGGATGACAGAGCTCTTTTTTTTGAGAGAGAGGGTTTCATTCTGTCACCCAAGCTAGAGTGCAGTGGTATCATCATAGCTCACTGCAACCCCAAACTCCTAGGCTCGAGTGATCTTCCTGCCTCAGCCTCCTGAGTAGCTGGGACTACAAGTGCACACCACCACGCCCAGCTAATTTTAAAAAATATTTTATAGAGACGGGGGTCAACGCTATTGCCCAGGCTGGTCCAAACTCCTGGCCTCAAGTGATCCTCCCTCTTTGGCTTCCCAAAATACTGGGATTACAAGTGTGAGCCACTGAGCCTGGCCTCAGAGCTCTTCCTTGATGCTGTCTACAGGTGGAGGTAGAGGTACTAACTCATCCCATTTTGCCTGGGACTTTCCCGGTGTTAGCACTGAAAGTCTTGTTTCCTGGGAAACCCTCAGTAGGAATAAACCAAGATGATCATTCAGCCTAGGTCAAGAGTTCCTTCCATGAGGATTAAGTAAGAAATAGCCTCTAGTTGAGTTGCAGAGAGGGCGATTTATCATTTCTCTGAAGATTTAGAGGAGCTGCCTACCTCAGAAAAAGACCTGCTGCAAGGAACGGAAGAAAATGTAGGTGATGATACTTGCTTGATGTCTCAATAGGATTCCAAAGATGGCACATAATTAACTTAGAACCAGCAGTCCCGCAAAGGGCATAATCTAGGATAAGGAAGGATTAGGAGATTAAAGACACGGCTGCTGAATTAAAAAATACATTGGAAGCAAGGAAGGCCAGGTTGAACACAGTAGATTAATTTAGTAAAGAAAACAAACTTCGGATGGCCTCCTAGAACACAGGAAGCTGATAAAAATACGGAAATAAGATCAAAGAGGAGTTACGAAGGGCAGAACAATGAAAGATGATTTTTAAGAATTCAAAAATGAATGGACTCATGATTAATAAAGAAGAGTGAAGACATGTTGAGTGCTTGCTCGGTTGGTGGCAAGCCCCTTCTAAACCCGTGTCACGTGTGAACTCACCTAATCCTCGTGACAACACCATGGGATCTGTCTCTCCCTATCCCTCATTCCCTATCCCTTCTTTTGCTTCTGGTGAGACTGAAACACAGATAAGCTTACCCTGTGCAAATTTACCCAGGTAGGAGGTGGGGAGCTGGTGAGCCCAGGTGGTCTGGCTCCAGAGCTTTTGCTCTAAAGTGCTGCACTACATTGCCTTGTGGTAGGGCACTGAAATCAAATTATTCAAGCATTCATTCAAGCGTTTTTTGGTGTCTACTAACTGCCAGCTTCAGTTCTGCTGCTGGAAAGAATATCAAAGAAAGAGACAGACTGGGTCCCTTACATTCTTTTTTTTTTTGAGACAGAGTCTCACTCTGTTGTCCTGGGGAGAGTGCCATGGCATCAGCCTACCTCACAGCAACCTCAAACTCTTGGGCTCAAGTGATCCTCATGCCTCAGCCTCCCGAGTAGCTGGGACTACAGGCGTGTGCCACCATGCCTGGCTAATTTTTTCTATTTTTAGTAGAAACGGGGTCTCATTGTTCCTCAGGCTGGTCTCGAATTCCTGAGCTCAAGTAATCCTCCCACCTTTGCCTCCCAGAGTGCTAGGATTACAGGCGTGAGCCACCATACCCAGCCAATCCCTTACATTCTAATAGGGAGAGAAAAAATATGCAATTAAGAAAATTTCAGTAGCTATTAAGTCCTATGACAACAAAACTAAAAAGTAGGGTAAAAAGTGACTGGTGTATGTAGGTTTTGAGATGGGTGTTACTACTTCAGATGGGATAAAGATGATGAAGAGATGGCATGACTTGAGTCCAGAATGATGTGGAGGTAGTCATATAAGAATATGGAGCAGAGGGAATAGCAAGTGCAAAGGCCCTGAGGTAGAAATGAGCCTGGCCTATTTAAGGACTAAAAAGAAGGCCAGTGTGGCCATAGCACAGAAAATGAGGGGAAGATTTGTGCAAGACAAAGAGAAGTAGCCAGGCCTGACAGGCCTTGGTAAGGATTTTAGATTTCATTCTAATTGCAAAGCAAGGGGTGGAAGAGTTTTCTGGTTTATTTGTTTAGCAGGGAAGAATATGATCTGATTTACATGTTAAAAGATAAGTCTGGCTGCTCTGTGGCCAATGGACTGTGAAGGCATAACTAGCTGTGGAATGTGGAAGCAGGAAAAAGTTTAACAGGATGTTCTGTCTGGAACCAGGGCCTGGAGTTCTCAACTTTTGGATGGGTTAAGGTTAGCTATCTCTCTGCAAAGGGGCATCTCCTCCCCCGCTTGTTATCACATTCACTGATTTACAGAGAGATGAAGGGTCGTCCTGTGGAAAAAAGGATTAGAGATGTAACCCCCTTGGAGGAATGACTATCCGGCCCCTATGGCCCTAGCTTATTAGATGCACCAGCCAGGCCAATCAGACGACTCCTGGGAATTTCATATTGCAACTCAGTCTTAGCTGGGTACCCTTGGACATGGAAATGTAACAGCCATGTTTGGCCGTACACACAAAATATTTGTTGTATGAATGGGTACACAGCAACACAGAGAAGACCAGTCCGCAGAGAAGGAGAAATGAAGCAGATGCGGGAGGGGAGCCCAGATGAGGAAGAGAGACAAAGAGAGGTTTCCTGTTGATTTCTCAATTCCAGTTTCTGCCCCTCTGAGGCCTAGTGTGCTTCCTTGGGTTCCTGAGATACCGCTATTTGCTTATAAAACAGCCACATTTTTGCCTACGTGGATGTCTTTCACTGCACCCCAAGGACTCTTGTTCCAGGGTGTGCACGTTCATTGCTCCTGCCCCTTCTGTCCCCGTTGCTGTCATCTGTGGCTGGTGGAGCCCTCCCTTCCCACAGCCTCACTGCCTTGGGGCTTGGTTATCTCTTTTTGTTTTTGCCAGTTTTAGGGGCCTATAAGATTATCTTAAAGGTAATTGAATTTGCATTTATTCTGTTCACTGGCCAGACTATCATTTTCCTGAGATAACTTTACATTCATGTTGTTTACATTTTTAAGCCCTTTCTGAGTAAAATCCAGTTTCACACTTGATACTTAATTCAATTATTTGGATAATAAACATGTACCTGTTTTTTTTAATCGACACATTTTTCCACATTCTCTTTCTTTGCTTTTTATAGTATACAGAAGACAAAGTACAAATTAATTCATCAAACATCCTTTGAGTTCCTGCTGTGTGAATCAGCCCTGGGTCCCCCTTCCCTGCCTTTGCCCACCCTGTAGAAGTGGTTTCGCTGGCCCTCCCCTCGTCTCAGGCCACAAGCACTCCCTGAGTGATCTCATCTGCTCTCAGCCTCAGCTCCCACCTGTTCTGCAGGATGAACAGGCTTTTTTTTTATTTTTTTGATGATATGTAACTTTTACCCCATGCACTTTGTATTCGGTGCTTAAATATTCAGTTTGAGTCATGGGACACTCCACTGAGATATTTCTGTTACTATCAGAAACACCTTGGTGCTGTCTATAGATACAGCTTGAGTTAAATTAGCTTATACACTAAAAGGCATCTCAAAGGGACCAGTGGGACAGAGTGGCTCTTCAGAGGCCAATAGAGCTCACCTATAAGCAACTCGGCAGAGCTGATCTACTTGGACTTTGGTTTGTAGACCGCCCTGCAAGGCCCTGGCAGGTGAAGGCTGCCTGTGCCACCAGAGGGGATACATTGGGTACCTCCATGGAAGAGTCCATTCGGCTTCTACCATCTGGAACAAGTCTTCTGTACCCACTGTCAGCAGGGAAAGGTGTGAGGAGGGTGCTAGGACTGGAGCTTAAGTGCCCAACAGCTGCATTTAGGAGAGACTCTTGGCCCGTGTCACGGAGTATGAGCTATAAAGGAAAGCCCATGTCGCTGGCTGCCAGGTCTCCTGACAGTTTTCAGACTGGAGCCTGTGCACACCAGTGGCTCCCAAGCTCCATCCTATGTTCCAGACCCTCCTCTGGATGTCCCGTGGACAAACTCGATATGTCCAAAACTGAACACTCCACCCTCCCACCATTCCCGAGCTGCCCCCTCCTCGCTCTTCCCAGTCCTGACTGTAGTGGTCTCACCGCTGGCCCCGTCACCCAAGCCAAAATTCTGGCTGTCATCCTCAGCTCTTTCTGTGACCCTACCCTTTCTTCAGCTGTCTCTATTGGTTGCCTATTGCTGATAACAATTACAGGTGACCCTTAACACGGGTTTGAACTGCACGTGTCCACTTATACTTGGCCTTTTTTCAACAAAGTGCAGATCGAAAATACAGCATTCATGGGCTGTGAGACCCATGAATACAGAGGA
This sequence comes from Lepilemur ruficaudatus, assembly GCA_963574885.1. Taxonomy (NCBI): domain Eukaryota; kingdom Metazoa; phylum Chordata; class Mammalia; order Primates; family Lepilemuridae; genus Lepilemur; species Lepilemur ruficaudatus. The sequence continues at coordinate 15,433 of CAUYRT010034785.1, forward strand.
CCAACTTCATGTAAGCAGGTTCCGAAGGGCAGACTACAGGACTTTGAGTATGTGCGGATTTTGGTGTATGTGGGAGGGGTGGGCCCTGCAACCAATCGCCTGCACATACTGAGGGTCAACAGTAATCACAAATTTTGTGATTTAAAATAACGCTAACACAAATGTATTATCTTACAGCTGTGGTCAGAAATCTCATAAATGAGTTTTACGGGGCTAAAATCAAGCTGTCTGCAGGGCTATTCCTTCTGGAGGCTCAAGGGAAGAGTCTGTTCCTCGTCCCTTCCGGCTTCTGGAGGCCGCCTGCGCTTCTTGGCTTGTAGCCGCATCACTTCACTCTCTGCGTCTGTCCTCATGCTGCCCCCTCCTACCCACTGCAGTTACATCGGGCCCCTCAGATAACCTCACATCTCCTCCTTTCAGGATCTTTAGCTCTCTTTTGTTATATAAAATGACAGCCACGGGTTCTGGGGATTAGGATGTGGACATCGTTCACCCGTCCTGCCCGCTTACCATTCCTGAACTCCTCCATTCCAACTGTCACGGTTCTTGAGGCCAGGTCTCCTCATTTCTCTGTTAAACACAGCCTCCTACGTGGTCTCTGCCTCTGGTCTGCCCCCTCGGATCCATTCTCCTTCTCATTGCATCTTCCATGCAAAGTTTGTACTGACCCCCTGACTATCAGGATCAAGTCTGAGCCCCTCAGACGGTGGGCACGATCTTCTGAGGTCTCTCTCCTGCTCAGTCCTTCAGCTAAAGCCCCCACCTGTCTTTACAAAGCTACTTTAATATCTCAAGACAGAGAACAGAGTGAGTCTTGGAGCTTTTGAAGCCACGCTTCTCACGCCTGAATCCCAGCTCTGCCCCTTGCCAGATAGGAATTCTTGGCCCAGTAAATTCCCATGTCTGGGCCCTAGTTTCATCTTTTTAAAAATTTGGCCCATAAAAGTGGTTTGTGATGATTTAATTAATATTTTTCAAGTACTTATTAAGACAGTGCTTGGCACGTAGTCCCTTCTTTCAGTCCTGTTGACACTGCCTGGAATTCTCTCCTTATGCTCCTGTTTCCCTGGAAATTCTTACCCCTCCCTCCCAGGCTCAGCCCAAGCATCTCTTCCTCTGCATAAGTCCCCAAGCTGTCCCCTCCCACCACATGCCAGGTGAGCCAGCCACTTTCTTTTCTGCAGGCCCTGGACTCCGAGAACTCTGTCAACCCTAACTACAGACCCTACCGCACTGTTTACAATTATTTGATTATATGTGTAGGAGGAAAACATCTTGAAATGCTAATATTTGGGCTTTTCTCTTCCATACTTCCTTATATGTGCTCCTCCCCCTGGTCAGCCAGAAGCATTCTGTTGCCTTCAAGAATTGGTATTTTTATAACAAGAGTGCAAAAAGAAAGAAAAAAACCTATGTTTAGTTTTTCAGCTACCAAACTGGGCTTCAATGTGGTCACCCACATGAATAGTTTTGAAAGTGCTGGGCATTTGGGGAGAAGGGATTATGAGAACCCAAAGGGATGTCCCTGAAGGAAGCAGAGTGGAAAGTTTATGCCTTAGTAGTGGACTAGAAAGAGCATAGAAGGGTGTCTGGCCCATCCTGTTCACAGGGAGGCTGCTTAGGGGTAACTCAGGCTAAGAACAGGGACAGGAGAGATCAGAGTGATCTGAGATGGAAGCAGAGATGTGGAGAGAGGCAGGGTCAGTGTTAAGAGACTGCCCAGTGGCTCACGCCTGTAATCCTAGCACTCTGGGAGGCCGAGGTGGATGAATCGTTTGAGCTCAGCAGTTCGAGACCAGCTCTGAGCAAGAGTGAGACCCTGTCTCTACTAAAAATAGAAAGAAATTAGCTGGCCAACTAAAAATATATAGAAAAAATTAGCCGGGCATGGTGGTACGTGCCTGTAGTCCCAGCTACTCAGGAGGCTGAGGCAGGAGGATCACCTGAGCCCAGGAGTTTGAGGTTGCTGTGAGCTAGGCTGATGCCACGGCACTCTAGCCCGGCAACAGAGACTCTGTCTCAAAAAAAAAAAAAAAAAGCGAGAGGGAGAGACTGCCCAGCAGCAGGGCCAGGCTGCATTGTGGCAGCCCAGCAACACCAGTAGCCATCCGTGGCCTTCCAGTTGGCACTACCGTCACCAGCGCTGAGAAGCCACAGTCACTGTTCTGCTCTTCACTTGCTGGGAAGCTTTTCTCTTGTCAGCCGGCAACCACTGCCCTTGAATCACACAGTCGAAGCAATGCCCACCTGTGCCTCACCCCTTCTCAGGCATTTCCTGTGGACGCTCACTTTTCCTAACAGTTCGGGAATCTTGAAAGCCTCCTAAAACAAAGGTGGGATCTTGACACTGTCAATGGTGTGGGAAAGGAGGTCCCCAGCACCTGAACTTGGAAGGATCTGGTCAGTGGGGCTGATCTGTTCCACATGACTGGACGCTGACCAGGCAGCCAGCACTGAGTTGGAGTCATCTCTGTATCCCAGACACATGGCTGGTGCCTGGTAATTACCGAAGTATAGTGAAAGAATGAAAGAAAATCACAGTCTAGTGAGGAAAACAGACACACAAACAGTTATAATATGACCTAAGTGCTGTGAGAAAGGACCGTAGAAATCACTGAGTGAGCAGAAGAGGAGAAGGGTCCAGAGACACTGGGGATTTCCTGCAGCAACAGCAGGACCAGGGCACAGGGGAGTCCACGCTCTCGGGGATTCCCCCTCCCCCGCCCACACTGCTCCCTCGGCACCACAGGACTGGCTCTGGCGGTCCCCTCAGCCATTGATGGGCTCTTGGTGCATGACTGGATGACAGGTTCTCCCTACATGATTTTGCTGTTGGGATTCAGAGATGCCAGTCCCTTTCCCTGAGCTGAGAACCGGGAGCTGGCCGTGTGTGGCCATGTGTCCGGGAGGTGGGGGTGGGGGAGTGAAGTAGATCTGCCGAGAAAAGACAAGAGGGGGGCAAACGTGCAGAAAGGAGGTGAGTAGGAGGTGGTAAGGCTCAGAGAAGGAGAGAACCTGCCTGGATGCTCAACAGCGTTTAAGATCTGGGTTCTCATTCCTCTTGAAATCTGGCTGCCCCTGTACTCTTAAGTTCCATGTGACACCTCTGAAGACTCGTTGTTAAATTCCTCTTTGCTCAAGCTTGCCTGAGTGAGTTTCTGTTCTGATTAGTGTTGTCCCCATTAATGGTCATCATCATGATCATGGTCACAGCAGACCCCTCCACAACTCTTACAATGTCAGCTTTGCGTGTAATAACCCACTAAGTCCTCACAATACTCCTAGGAGGTAGGAGCAGCTACCGTCCTCATTTTTCAGATGAGGAAGCAGAGGTACAGAGAGGTTGAGTCACTTGTTCCTGGTCATACAGCTAATAAGTGGTGAGGCCGGGAATCAAATCCAGAGAGAGCTTATGTCTGCTATTGCAGTTTTATCACATTTTGTTGAGCAAAAGTTTGTATTTTTTAACCCATTCTCCTGGAAGAATGCAGTTCTGAATGGCAGACACCGTGAGGAGCGCTGACTGAGTCCCTTCTCCTGCTGGGCTCAGGTCCCTGCCAGAGACACAGGCTGGCTGGGCTGGGAGCTCACGGTCCTGTTTGCCGGGCCTGGCAGCGGAAGCGCGGGAAGGAGCTGCTGGGCCAGGTACAGGGCTTGGCGGCAAAGTGGCTTGTGCGGCGGGAGGCCAGAGCCGCGCCCTGGCACCTGGCAGGCAGCCCAGCCCCACGTTGAGAAAATACCTGGAACAAAGGAGTCCTCCCGCCACGCTGGCCGCCTCTCCTTGTCCTTGCAGCTCCTCAGCTGAGGAATCTGACCTCCGGGCCAGGCTGGGTCGGGTCCTTACACAGCCTCAAGAGGCTGCAGAGAGGCCTTGGTGCCTGGCCTGGAATACCGTCCTGGCTGCCTCTCGAGGGCGTCCCAGAGTGAGGCCCTGGTCCAGCCCACGCTGCATGGATTCCAGGCCAATTGCCACCAGGTGCTCTGCTGGACTCTCTGAGCTGCTGACCATGGCCACCCTCCCCCATGGTGTCCAGAGCAGGTGGCTCCACAGCTCTAAGCCCTGGAATCCTCCCAGCCAGGAGTCCACCTCAGAGCAATGGCTTGTCAGAGGGCCCTGGACAGAGGTGTTTTTGTGATGAATAGGAAAGACCTGCAAAAGAATTCGGACATAACCAACCACGGGCATTTGGGAAAGTCGGTCTGGATGGGGGCCTGGGAAAATGAGAAGCGGAAAGCCTTTGAGATGCCCAGGGTGCTTGGTGGATCTCTGCAGACACATCTTTGACCAAAGCACTGGAAGCTCCTCAGTGGGGAGGTCCTGCCTCCTGAAGGGGCAGCCTGTGGCCAATTCCCTCCCTCTTTCTCTGGAGCAAGACCTGGGGCCGTGGGTCTGGGCAAAAGACCCCCTCACTGCAGCTCTTTCAAACAGCTCCAGGCCAGCATCAAGCCGCACCCACCCCTGTGCTGTAGGGACTGCTGCCATCAGGCCACTGCCAACCCCGTGTGGCGCCCAGGATGACTCAGGGAAAGAAGCTGTTTCCTCTAGGTGGTTGCGGCCTGCTGTGGCGCTCAGTGCTGCCAAGTGGAGCAGGGCGTGGAGCTGGACTTCAACCCCCCTCGCCTCTCCTCCTGTGGGCTTGTGCAGACTCATCCTGCACTGGCTTACACAGGTGCAATGCCTGTTAGGACAATCCTAACACATGGCCCTGAGCCCATAATCTCCAGGCCAAACCTTGCCCCCTCACCTGCATATTCCCTGGGCTTGACAAAAGGAGGTCAGTCCAGAGTCCCCTCTCCTCACTGGCCCAAACCAACCTTAGGCAGCGGGGCAAGGACTCAGGAGCAGCTCCCAGCAACACTGACGGAAGCTTCTTTCTGGGCAAAACCCTCTGGCCCTGGAGTATCCCCGGATGAAGGAGACCCCATTCCTGTGGGTAGCCCCAAGGCTATCCTTAGGGCAGGATGCTGTCCAGGGGCAGAACTGACCTTCCCTGTGTGATTCTGAGGGGAAGACAAACAGGTCCTGGTCAGGCAAAGGTGGCACAAGGCCCCACCCTCAGGCCTGAACTTCTGTCCCCTGGGCTCACTACTCAGAGTCCAGATCTAGGCACCCCATAGGCTCTAAGCCTGGCCTGACTCAGTTTCCACTTATTTTACACCCTGCCTTCACCTCAGGGCCCAGGGTGTGGCATCCCATGCCCACCCCAGGCCCAGGCTCAAAGCGCATCCTGTACAAGTGCTCATTTGACGGATGAGCAAAAGAATCGCCCAAAGGAAGAGGCAGGTGTGGGCGTGGCCACGATGGCCTGGAGTGCCACCGATCCCCTGCTCCGCCACTCACTGGCTGCGGGACTCTGGGCCTCACTTCCTCTCCTGGGAAATGGGATTAAAAGGCACCTGCCTCGCGTGGCTACTGGGCAGCTTGCTATGACTGATGAAAACAGCAGCAGCCACAATGCAGTTACCACTCCTTGAGAACGTCCTCTGCGTTAAACGCCGCGCAGCAGTCCTCACCGTGGTCCCGCCAGGGAGGTATCGTCCCGGTGTACCAGTAACCTGGTGATCACGAGTCCTGCTCAGGAAACGGCAGCTGTGTCCTTCCAGTGTGCAGGGGCAGGGGAGGGTGGGCTGGGCGGAGCTCCTCGGGCTGGGGTCAGAATCCGTTCCCACCCACAGTCCTCCCACCCCCAGGTGTTGAGTAACCTGAGTCCAGGGCTGGGGGCAAAGCTGCTGGGAGCTTGGAGTCCCGGGCTCTGACCCCACTTGTGCTCCCGATTGGCTCTGCCACGTGGGCCGGTCACTACCCCTCCCTGGGCCTCAGTTTACTCTCTGGTAAAGCGAGAACTAGGGCAGTCAGAGCCCTTGATCACAAGATCTCTCACCACAGAAAAGGCTTAAGGGAGGGAACCGTGGGGTCTGTCTGGATTCCCGGCCTCTCTCTGCCCCCTGGTGGCCGCCGGCAGCCTAGCACCAGAGGGAGGTGACAGCGGAACACTGAGCGATCTCAGGGACCTGAGGACTGCCTTGTGACCGCTGCCAAAACTTATCCCTCTCCGCCCTAGACTCCATCTGTTAAACGGGGATAATAATGTTGCCAACACCTCAGGATGTTGTGAGGATTAAACACTATAACAAACGGAGACACTTGTTGCAGAGCCACGTGCTGAGAAAGTGCCCCCAAAATGTTCATCACCATCATCACCCTCTTTTCCTAAGCCTCCACATCCCACCATCCCCTCAGTCACCAAGTCCTGCTGATTTTAGCTCCTCTCGCCCCCGCTGCCCCGCTGGATCAGGCCTCATCTTCTCTCTGGGATTCCTCCAGGTTTCACCACCCCCTCCCCAACCGCTCCCGCTGTCTTGCACCTCCACTTGGTGACCCCGTCCGTCCACTCCACAAGCCCAACCTGCAAATGCTCCCCCTGGACAGGTGTCCAAGCCCCTCAGCCCTGGGGTCTTCAGGGACCCTGCCCACCTGTGCAGCCTGGGTCACCCTGTGCCTTTCTGTTCCCCATATTCTGACCACACGGCTCCCAGCGTCCCTCCACTCAGGCTCAGCGTCCTGCCTCCCAGCTGGGTTCATTGAAAGGTGACTTCAACAGTCTTTGCTTCCCCCTTCCCCGGCTCTGCTGTATCCTGGAACCCTCCCGAGGCCTCAGTTTCCTTATCTGCTAAACAGGACTGCTGTGAGGATGAAAAGAGATAATATCCTGAAGTACTTGGCCCAGAGTAGCCACTTGACAGAAGCCAGGTGCCCGCCGTTGGGACAGAGGGTTCGGTTCTGTCACAGTGCAGGGAAGAGTCACAACGCACCATTTAGAAGGGGCGTGTGGAATGTGAGGAGAGCTCGAGGCCCCACCACAGACCTGAAGCTGGCTGCAGCACACCCTGAGCACTGAGCACACATGTGGCCTGCAGGGAGAACACAGAACTGAGTCGGCCTCTCCCTGCGCACTGCAGGCCCAGGTGGAGAGCAGGCCCTCTGGCTCAGTGACCCCAGGGAGCTGCCAGCCCTGACCTCGACTTAAGAGGAGGGAGGCCCCTTCCAACCCTCTTTTGGGGTGGGGACAGAGCATCAGACTGGAGTCCTGAGAGCCTGTGCCAAAACAGGGGAGCCGAAGAGGGGAAGCCCTCAGCGGTCCTCAAGTCCCTGGGGGGAAACTGAGGCGGGAATTGGGGAAACAAGTTCCTTTCGGTTCCACAGAGCATTCACTAACCCAACGCATTTTTTATTCTACTTAATCTTTTGACTAAGTTATATATTTGCATCTTTCAAGAAACCATCTATAGAATGATATACTTTAAGAAGTCTCCGTGCTAATTCTATGCTCATTCCATTGTCTACCTCCTCCTTCCCTTATAAGTGATCAATTTTATTAGTTTCTTATGTGTCTATTTCATGTAAATAATTACAAGCAAATATGAATATACATTCTTATTCCACCCCCTTTTTACTCAAAGGAGGGTATACTATTTTCTACACCTTGCCTTTTTCACTTAGCCATGTGTTTTGTAGCTTGTATCAGCCCATAAAGAGCTTTCTTGTTCTTTTTGTCAGCTGCCTAATATTACACAGTGAGGATATACTGTAGTATTTAGCCAGTCTGTTCCTTTGTGACAGATGTTTGAGTTGTTTCCAGACTTTTGCTGTCACAAACTGGGATGAGCAACCTTGCGTGCACAGGGCTGATGATTGGGCAAGAATATTAAGGGCATGGCTGTACCGGTTTTTAAACTATTGAAATAATTTTATAGTGCTTGGTAAATAGTATAATTGCAACTGTGATGATCAATAAAACTTAATACATGATAGAAATTCTGTTATAAATTCTTTAGTTCAAGCTATGGTTATAGGAGGTCAAGACTTACTCAGTGGGCCTCCTGCCCTACAGGTGTCTGAGAAACCTCAGGTCTATCTGGGACTCAGCCTAGCTAGGATGAGCAGGGTGTGCACTGAGCATACTTTCTGGAGCATTTTATATTTTAGAAGAATTGCCAGTTTATCATTATCCTCAAATTATCTAGTTGCTACTGCTTATAAATAGTGTAGTGTTTACTAAGATTTTATGGGCTCATTTGAACTCTTTTTATTTATTTTTTTGGTAGAGATAGGGTCTCACTATGTTGTCCAGGCTGGTCTCGAGCTCCTGTCCAAAAGCAACCCTTCCACCTCAGCTTCCTGAGTCTCTGGACTCAAGCATGAGCCACCGTGCCCGGCTCATTTTAACTCTTAAGCAGTATGAATGCGGTGCTTTGATATTTATAAATTTAAGATTTATAATAAAACATTTAAAAGAACAAAACGAAGACAAAAGAACTTTTGGATAGGTTTCTTATTGTTTCTTTGAAATGTTTTAATATATTTCACTTTTTAATATGAATCTCACTTCCTGGGAGGAGGAGGAAAGAAGAAATAGCAATAATATTAATAATAAATTACAGCCCAGAATACTTGTTACTGCTGCGGCAAAATCTGAAGGACCTAGCATAGTCATTGATAGCATACAAGAATCAGTACAAAGTAAAACAAATAATTTGCATTTCTAGAACAAAAAGCAGATTGCTAGACTTCTACTTCAGGTAGCAGTAGACCAGATAATTCTGATCAAGCCTGTTCCTGAGGACAACTAGAAAACCTGAAAAGCTAGGCAAAATAATTTAAAATTCATCCTATTGGCCGGGCACGGTGGCTCACGCCTGTAATCCTAGCACTCTGGGAGGCCGAGGCGGGAAGATTGCTCAAGGTCAGGAGTTTGAGACCAGCCTGAGCAAGAGCGAGACCCCCGTCTCTACTAAAAATAGAAAGAAATTAGCTGAACAACTTAAAATATATAGAAAAAATTAGCCGGGCATGGTGGCGCATGCCTGTAGTCCCAGCTACTCGGGAGACTGAGGCAGGAGGATTGCTTGAGCCCAGGAGTGTGAGGTTGCTGTGAGCTAGGCTGATGCCATGGCACTCTAGCCGGGGCAACAGAGTGAGACTCTGTCTCAAAAAATAAATATATATATATATAAAAATCATCCTACTTAGCAGCTGGGGTTTGAAGTATGTCCGTAAATTCATTGCTACTCCTCTTTTCAAGAGGGGGAGCCCAATTCCCCTCCTTCACGAGTGAGCTGAACTTCATGCCTTGCTTCTAATGAATGGAAGAAAGCGAAAGGGCAGGTGAACAACTGTGCCATTAAAGGAACTGCGGTTTCCTCCTTGCTCGCTCTCCTAAATCCTTCGCTCCGGGAAAAGCCAGCTGCCCCATCGTGAGGGTGCTTAAGCAGCCCTAGAGGAGAAGAGAGATCTACTAGGTAAAGACACCGCAGCCTCCTGGCGACAGCTGCAGCATCCTGCCAGGTGCGAGCCGTTATCTTCGAAGCAGCCCCTCCGCCCAGCCAAGCCTTCGGATGGCTGCAGCCCCAGCCAACATTCCACCTCAGGAGAGACCCTGAGCCAGACCACCCAGCTGGGCATTACTGGGTCCTGAGGCTCAGACTCTGTGTAAGATAATACATGTTTATTGTTAAGCTGCTAAGTGCAGCAGGAGTTTGTTACTCAGCAGTAGATCACTCACACAAAGGCAGCGGGGTGTTAATGAGTGAGTGAAGAGTGACCAACTGGACCAAGACTGTTGGGAGTAGAGGGGCTCAGGGAGGTGAGCTCTGTGTCTGGGGCCACTTTTCCCGGAGAGAGCAGCTGAGATACTGAGCAGTACTTTCACGGATTTGTAGGTAAGCGGGCAGGGTTTGGAGTCAGGGACCATCAGGGAAGGGTCCCTGGTGAACCCTCCTCACCTTGAGTTAGGACCCTGAAAGACTAAACTCCAGGAGTACGTAAAGACAAGTGGGAAGTAGAGAGATCCTCACAAAGAGTGCACCCCAGCTTCATACCGTCTCAATCCCTGAAACTGTATGAAGGGGACCTCGGATTGCAAGTCCCACAAGGTGCCAGGCAGAAGCAAAAGTAAGTCCTCTCTGGACTTATTCTCTGCAGGAAGATAACACCATCCCAGGTGTGAAATAGTTTCTATAAGGAATTTGGCAAATACAATTCCTCCCAGCCTCCACCCACGCACGTGAGGTTGACATGAACAAGAGCAATAGAACCAATGAATGCACTAGCAAAACAGAACCTCAGATATCGGAATTGCAGACACACTTTTAAATAACTTCCTATCTTCAAAGACCTAAAAGGCAAACTTGAATTTCAGCAGAGAACTAGAAACTATGAAAAGAATCAAAAGTAAAGTGTTATGGGTTGAATTGTTTCCTCCAAAAAGATGTTGAAGTCTTGATGTCCAGTGCTTCAGAATGTGACCTTATTTAGAAATACGGTCATTGTAATTTTAAAGTTAAAATGAGGTCGTACTGGAGTAGGGCAGAACCTTAATCCAATATGACTGGGGTCCTTATAAGAAGAGGAAGGGAGGACACACAGGGACAGAGCACCATGTGACAACGGAGATAGAGCTTGGAGGAGGATACATCCACAAGCCAAAGTGTGACAGCCACGACCAGAAGCTTGGAGAGAGGCAGGGAACCGTCTGCTTCAGAACTGCCAGAAGGCACAAACACAGCCAACGCTTTGGTTTTGGACTTGTAGCCTCCAGAACTGTGAGATAAATTTCTATGGTTCTAAGGTGCCCAGTGTGTGACACCCTGTTATGGAAGCCCCAGGAAACGAATACAGAGAGCATAGAATTGGAAGATACAATAACTGACAGTAAACACTCAATGAATGGGTTTAACTATTGAATTAAGGAACTAGAAGATAGGTCCGAAGAAAATACCCAGAATGAAGCACAGAGAGCCAAAGGGATGGAAAATGCAAAATGGAGAGTAAGAGACGGTCAGGGGAAAATGCCAGCCTCACAAAGGATGGCACATACTAAGCCTTCCACACCTCCACGATGCTGAAAGTGAATGACATGGCTCAGTGCACCGGAGCAGGACGAGTTACTCACAGCACAGCTGACAGCAGGACGTCAGCGTACTGTGCCCCTTCCCTTTGCTTCTAGGGCTCACAGGGGTAACAGGACAGGCTCACATGTAGGCTGCACGCAAAACGGGTTGTGACACAGCTACAGCTGAGCCAAGGGCCAGAACATTTTGTAGCACTCAACAAACCAGTCTTCTGGAAAGTGAATAGATGCATGCGGTTACTTGTCTCTTTGACCTACTTAGTCACTTTGTGATAAGCTGCAGAAACTGTTGCATATCAGGTAGTTTGGTTTAGCTCAGCTAGGCTATGCGCAGGCTCTCAGGGCCTTTCACAACCATATACCCCTCGGCCCTACGCATATTTTTTAACGAATTCAAATTTTCACATGAATATGCCACCCTATCAGAAACTCGGATTTAGGCACATTGACCGGGCTGGGAACATATCTATTCTGTTTTTCTCATGCAACACTTGATTAGAGCTCTCATGAACAGAATCCCAATCAGCAGCAGGAAGCCACCTGCAGTACTGATCTCATACATGTACTCAGGACCCCTGACTCAAACTACTGAATTCAGTTCCCAAGGGGAATGGGGGTGTTATTTCAGATAACCTTTTAGCTTCTTTTTTTAATGGCATAGATGGACTGTTATGCCTGAACTGTGGTATTAATCCAAATATAACAGGAGATGTTGGCAACCACATGTGCTCCTCCCTGTTCATCCAGGATGTAGTATAAAGCCAGGCTTTCATCTATTACAACCACGCAAGAGAGTTTAGACTGATCTAGGACTTGTGCCATCTCATTGGCTACAGTAGCTAAAGTAAAGGATAGGTTTCTAATCCTTGTCTCTAGAGCGTAGTCTCTGTTGACAAGGAACAGGATCCATACTGCTATATGGGACCAGGAATCAGTGTATGCTCCCGGTAATGCCACCCTCTTTACCCAGGAACCCAGCATGAAAACATGATTCAAGGGGCAGTGTAATTGTTAATAATTACAGAGAATGCTAGGTGGCCAGAAAGCAACCCCCATCCCCAGTGAAAAGACATTCTGTGGCCTACTCTCCTCCACTTATAAACATGTGCCTCCATGTCACCTGGGGGGATGTTGTGGGCCCATATGGAGGCTATACAGGCAGTGGGTTGCACCACGGCTGAGGAACTGAGAGCCAAGCGCCCAGCATCTTTTTAGCAAGCAGCAAACAAACCAGCCCCTCTTCCCCAGGGTTGAGGAGTGACTTGCACGGCAGTCACATTCTGGGTGCCTTGATCTATGTGGTTGCCTGTGTGACTAGCTACAGGACCTGCTCAGTATTAGGGGACGATAAGCCTTGAAGTTCGGCACACTTAGCAAGGATGTGCGGTGATGCTCAGGGCCGTGGCAGACCGCTTTTCCCAACAGAGACATAGGGATTCTGTGAGAAGGTCTAACTCACATGCCCTTGTATTCCCAGGATACAAGGGAGGGCAGGCATGGGGCAGAAGCAATACTTTGAAGAGAATGGCCAAGAATTTTCCAAAACTGATAAAAATCATCAAGCCACAGTTAAATATTAATAAATTCTAGAAGCCTTATGAATGCCAAACAAGACTAAAGGAAAAGTGCACCTATGCACATCAGAGTAAAATGTCTAAAAACCAAAGACAAATCTTAAAGGCAGCCAGGAGAAAAGGGCAGTTTACCTTCAAAGGAAGACTAAGTCAACTGATAGCTGACTTCTCAACAGGAACAATGCAAGCCAGGCACATTGGATAATGTACAGGGGGACTGGTTCCAGGACCCCGTGCGGATACCAAAATCCACAGGTGCTCAAGTCTGTAATATACAATGACATAATATTTGCGTATAACCTATGCACACCACTAAAATGCAAATAGAATCCAAATACATCAGTATTTAAATTAAGTGTAAGTAGACTAATGTAATTAAATGTAAATAGACTAACTGTCCAAATTAAAAGGTAAATACTGTTAGACTGGTTAAGAAAAATAACTATAAGAGACATATGTAAAACATAAGAATAAAGAAAGATCACAATTAAAGGGGTGGAGTTTCTCTCTTCCCTCCCCTTGACGTGGCCGTCTTACTTGCGAGGAATTGCTGGATGCAGCCATTTCCAGGAACAAGGAAATGGCTTGCATGGCTGTGAGATTAGCTGCACACAGGAGGAAGAGGCAAATAAGTATATCGAGAGTAATGTGAACCCAGTTTGTCATTGTCAGAGAAGGGAGTTACAAATATGGAAATGCAGAAGACTAAGATAAGCCCTCTAATGTGGACCGGAATTGGAAGTATCAGAGTGAATTCATGGCGTGTAATATGTTTAGAAAAATTATAGAAATCAATCAAGATGTGTATGTGTCTGCACACATGTACACATGCATTTCTCAGTTCTGTCTGCAGAGACTGCCTAGAGTCAAGGACACCCTGGCAGCTGCAAGTATCCTTAGCACCCAGATCTTGGTTTATAAATACCATTCTCCAGTACAAGACTAGGGGTCCTTGTTTCAAACAAGTAATGGATTGCAGTTCTTTGAGAAAAATGAAAACCATGTGTTTTACTAATATATGAAATAAATAAATGGAGAGTATGAAAAGCTCTACCTCATCTTAGAATATTAACTATTAAGTACAGAAAGAATGACAGAATTAGAAAATCATCATTTGGCAAACATCATAGTAATAATTGATCAAGGTTAAAACTAGGTGATGAAATTTTGAAATTTTGATATAAAATAAGATATTTTCATAGTCTCAGATATATCCCTATAAAATACTTATTAATTATTCATAACTTAATATGTAACAAATATTATTAGCTTTACAGTGGAGAAACCTGGCAGACATCACCTTAGCCAAGGGGTAAACATTAATATCACCAGTAACGGGACAAGTTGACATTGTGTGACTTCTAATATGGTGCACTGAGAAAATAGCATTTTTTCTGTGTTATTCCCATCAAAGACGCATAAATCATGAGGAAACATCAGACACACCCAAACTGAGGTATATCCTACGAAGTAAGTGCTCTGTATTTGTCAAAAGCATGACCAAAATCAAGGACATGAAAGAGAGGGTAAGATGAGGAATTGTTCTAGAAGAAGGGAGGCTGAAGAGACAGGACAACTGGATTGGATCCTGGCCCATAAAGGTCATTTGGGGGACAACTGGGGAAATTTGAATGGAATTAGGACATTATATGGCTAATCAGTAGTATTTTATCAATGTTAATTTCCTGACTCTAATTTTGTTGTGGTCATGTAGGATAGTATCATTGTTTTTAGGAAATACACACTAAAGTATTAATTGTAATGGGCATAATGTATACAACATGTTTTTACATGGCTCAGAAAACATCTATATATAATATATACTATACAAAGTATATATATTATATATGTAAAATATATAATATATTATACCTACAAGGTATATATAAAAGGATGGAATAATAAGGTAAATGGGCAAACTAGGTGAAGGGCATATAGGTGGTCTTAGTATAGTCACAACTTTTTTGCAAGTTTGTAATTATTTCAAACTAAAGAGTTTATAAGAAAGAAAGTGAAAGGATGAAAAAAGATATATTATGCAAATACTCACCAAAGAATTGCTGTTATAACTATATTAATATTAGGCAAAGTGGACTTTCAGGCAAAAATCACTGTTAGAGATAAAGAGGGACATTTCTTAATAAAAAATTTAATCCACCAGAAAGATAAAATAATTCTAAACTTATATTTTCCAACAAAATAACCTCAAAATACTCAAAGCAAAAATTGACAGAACTCGAGGAAGAAATAGACAAATTCATAATTCAGTGAGAAATATTAACGTACTTCTTAATAATGGATAGATAAAGCAGACAAAAAATGAGATTTAAGATTTGAACCACGGAACTAATAAACTTGACCAAACTGACATACAAAGAACATCACACCCAACAATGCATAATGCACATTCTTTTCAAGTGCACAGAGTATTTACAAAAATTGACCATACGTGGATCATAAATGTAGTTTCAATAAATTTCAAAGAAATTGAAATAATACAAAATTTGTTCTCTGATTATGGTGCAATTAAGCTAAAATGAATTTAAACTTTTACTAAAAATTTTATTTATTTGAACATTAATAAATTTACTTCTAAATAGCCCACAGGTCAAAGAAAAAGAAGAGTCGCATTGGAAATTAGAAAACACTGTAACTGAATGAAAATGAAAATGCTAAATGTCCATACTTGTGAGATGCAGGTAAAGTCATGCTTAGAGAAATTTGCATATTTAAATCCACATACTAGAAAAGAAAGAAGGCTGAAAATCAATAAACTAAGCATCTATCTTAAGAAGGTAGTAGTGGCCAGCACAGTGGCTCATGCCTATAATCACTTTGGGAGGCCAAAGTGGGAAGATCACTTGAGGCCAATAGTTCAAGACCAACCTGAGCAACATAATGAGACCCCCATCTCTACAAAAAAAAAAAAAATTAGCCACATGTGGTGGCATATGCCTATGGCTCCAGCTTTTTGGGAGGCTGAGGCAAGAGGATCCCTTGAGCCCAAGAGTTTGAGGTTGCAGTGAGCTATGATGACATCACTGCACTCCAGCCTGGGCAACAGAGTGAGACCCTGCTGTCTCACAAAAAAAGAAGAGGGTAGTAGAAGGGTAGAAAATTAAACTCCCCCCAAAGAAGGAAAGAAATTATAAAAAGCATAAAATAATGAAATAAAAGCAAACACACACACACACAAGCAAACACAAAAGAGATCAACAAACCAAAAGCAGTTTTGTGGGAAAAGTGATAAACCTCTGTCAAGTCTGATCAAGAAAAAAAGAGAAAGCGTACAAAGAAAGGAAATCAGAAATGAAAAGGGACCTGGCATGGTGGCTTATGCTCCAATTTCAGCACCTTAGGAGGCTGAGGCTGGAGGATGGCTTAAGCCCAGCAGTTTGAGACCAGCCTGGGCAACATAGTGAGACCCCCATCTCTACAAAAAATTAAAACTCAGCAAGCTGTGGTGTCATGCACCTGTAGTCCTAGCTACTTTGGAGGCTGAGGCAGGAAGATTGCTTAAGCCCAGGAATTTGAGGTTATAATAAGCTATGGTCATGCCAATGCACTCCAGCCTGGGCAAGAGAGCAAGAACTCGTCTCTAAAAATAGAAAAGAAATGAAAAGGGAGACATCACTATACATCCTACAGATGATGGTAACTCATACAATGTGGGTGGAATGGTAAAGGGGTACAACCACTCTAGAAATCAGTATGGGAGTATTTACTCAATTTTAAGTTATACATATCCTGTGACCCAAAATTTCATTCATAGGTATATAGCCAAGAGACATATATGCACTTTGGGGAAAACCCCCTCAAACATCTATCAATCATAGAATGTGTAAATAATGGAATACTATGTAGCATGAAAACAAAAACAAACTACTGTTTTTTGCAACAGCATAGATGAATCTTACAAACCTATTGTTGAGTGAAAGAAGCCAGAGCCAAAAGAATATATACTTTTTTTCAGAATAAATGGAATCATTTAATTGAAGTTCAAAAATAGGCAAAAAATAGTCTTTGATATTTGAAGTCAGGGAAATCAACAAAGGGTGGCAAGGCAATTATCCTGAGGACTAGCAAAAGCAGGAAAGTGTTATTACTCCTACGCCTGCAGGAACAAGGGGAGAACAGCTTACCAGAGTCTGACATAAGAGATGACAGCTGGATGGAGTTATGGCCTTTAGTACAGGAATGCAGCCACTGCCAGACAAGGAAAGATCCAGGGGGCACAAATATCCTGATCTCTTTCTGCTCCCATGCTCTGGACTCCACCAGTGCCCACCATTGGTCAAGCCCAGTCAGAAGCCAGAGATTAGGAAAGTCCAATTTCTGCAGCCTATAGATGTTGGCTTCCAGGAACACAGAAGAAAGTGGAGAAGAATAAATAATAGAGCTGGAGGAGAAAACAGAATACCAGAGCAGTATTAAATCTGAAAGAAAAATCATTAGATTGTCTAATAAATTCTCTGGAAATTGTGGTTATTTGATAACAAAAGTAAACAATATAATGAACTTTTAAATTTGTCTAAGTTATTATTGACTCCTGGAACGTGGTCAAAGGCTGCTTGCAAAGCTCTGTGGGTTCAAGGTAAAAAAAAAAAATCACTAAAATTAAGCCAACTAATTAAATATAACATCTAAATTAATCATCTTCATGATTTGGTCAATAATAGAGATAATGTATATAAGAAAGTCTTACACATCTACTAAATTAGAGAATATTAACAGTAAATTTCCAGAGGAACACTCAATTTCATTCACTGTATATATAATTATTCATTACAATTTTAATGACTTGATATAAAAATGTAAGAACTTTTCATGTTATCTACTCCAATAAACAACACAGGATTACAATGGTTAGAAGAACTTTTTTTTTTTTTTTTTTTTTGAGACAGAGTCTCAGTCTGTTGCCCGGGCTAGAGTACCATGGTGTCAGCCTAGCTCACAGCAACCTCAAACTCCTGGGCTCAAGCGATCCTTCTGCCTCAGCCTCCCAGGTAGCTGGGACTACAGGCATGTGCCATCATGCCTGGCTAATTTTTTCTATATATGTTTGCTTGGCCAATTAATTTTTTTCTATTTTTAGTAGAGACGGAGGTCTTGCTCTTGCTCAGG
>CAUYRT010034786.1:0-20763 GCA_963574885.1 Lepilemur ruficaudatus
AGAGGGGGTCTCGCTCTTGCTCAAGCTGGTTTCGAACTCCTGACCTCGAGCGATCCACCTACCTCGGCCTCCCAGAGTGCTAGGATTACAAGCATGAGCCACCGCACCTGGCCGAGCCCAGAAGTTTGAGGTTGCTGTGAGGTAGGCTGGAACCACGGCACTCTAGCCTGAGAAACAGAGCAAGACTCTGTCTCAAAAAAAAAAAAAAATTAATTCAAAATAGATAGAAGACTTAAAAGGAAGGCATGAAACCTTAAGAATTCTAAAAGAAAATGGAAAAACGTGTCCAGATATTGACCTAGCCAAGAATTTATGAAGAAGACCCCGATGGCAGTTACAGCAGCAACAAAAATAAATAAATGAGACTTGATTAAGTTACAAGCTTCTGTACAGCCAAGGACATAATCAACAGACCAAATGACAACTGACAGAATGAGAGAAAATATTCGCAAGCTATACATCTGATAAATGCTAATAACTAGAATCTACAAAGAACTCAAGCAAATCAGCAAGAAAAAATCAAACAAGCCCATCAAAAATTGGGCAAAAGATATGAACAGAATCTTTTCAAAAGAAGATAGGTGGCCAATGAACATATGAAAAAATGCTCAATGTTACTAATCATCAGAGAAATGCAAATTAATACCACAATGAGATATCACCTTAGCCCTGTTAGAATGGCTTTTATTAAAAAGTCCAAAAACAATAGATAATAGCATGGATGGAACAAGGAACACATACACAGTTGGTGGGACTACAAATTAGTACAACCTCTATGGAAAACAGTATGGATATTCCTCAAAGAACTAAAAGTAGGCCTACCATCCAATCCAGCAATCCCAGTACTGTGTATTTACCCAAAGGAAAAGAAGTTATTTTACTAAAAAGACACCTGTAGTACTCGAATGTTCATTGCAACACAATTCATAATTCCAAATATGTGGAATCAACCTAAGTGCCTATCAACTTATGAGTGGATTAACAAAATGTAATATATATATATATATATATATAGACACACACACTCACACACACACACGTGTGTGTGTGTATCTGGATACACACACATACAATGGATTATTACTCAGCCATAAAAAGAAATGAATTAATGTCTTTTGCAGAAATTTGGAAGAAACTGGAGAACACTATCCTAAGTAAAATATCCAAACAATGAAAAAACAAACACCACATGTACTCATTGTTAAATTGAAGTATAAATGCTCTGAACAAATGGTTTTAAAATCATTTATTGATGTTTCTTTTCTGAGGAATCATTTTCTCAGAATCATTCTGAGTCTGTGTTCGAATCAACTTCCTCTTTCTATCCTAACTGCATAAAAGTGAAATAAATCAGCAACTATATAATTTTAAAAAATAAACAGTCTGAAAAATTTTGCTAGGATAAGTAACAAAAAATTTTGAAATCTTTGAGGTTTCAAATTTGCTTAAAAAGAAAAATAAGTTTTAGGCTTTGGCAGAGCAAACATGCATTTTTCTCAGCATGCATTAATATTCCCCCTTAATTTTAAGATAGATTTTTTTTTTGGTTTCGTTTCATGTATTTCTTATTTATATGAATAGCATTAAAGTAAAAGTTACTTTGGGGTTATCATATTGAAAAGTTTTACTTGTGAATGTGCCTATATGTATGTTTCTTTTTTTTCTAAAAATACAGTTGTCTTAGCTTCTGCTGTCATAAAAATTGATAGACTAGGTGGTTTATAAACTATGGAAATTTATTTCTCACGGACATTGACATTTGAAGTCTGAGATCAGGTTGTCAGTAAGGTCAAGTTCTTGTGAGAACCCTCTCCTGGTTTGCAGACTACTGTCTTTTCTTTGTATCCTGACATGGTAGGAAAAAAGAGCAAGAGAGTTCTCTGAGCTCCTTTTTCTAAGGGCACTAACCACATTCGTGTGGGCTCCACTCTCATGAGCTAATTACCTCCCAAAGGCTCCGTCTCCTAATACCATCACGTTGGGATTAAAATTATAACATATAAATTTGGAGTGTGGGGTTGGTGCAACCATTCAGTCCATCCCAACAATTATGCAGCAAGAGCTAATAAATGAAATAAGGAAATCTTCCATAAATTATATTATAAATAAGTATGAGTGGGTCAAATTAAGCACTATAAACGAAAGTGTGATATTGATTCATCCAGCTCAGAACTACTTGAAGAGGACGTTTGCAAAGGATCTTGCCAGGTACATATTGTGTGGATTAATGAAAATGGATGGAGCTTTCATGAAAAGCCAAAGTGAACAACAAAAAAAAAAAGAAGCAAAAAATGAGCAGAGATTGACCAAATAGAAACCAAACATGTGTTATTCATGTATTTTTCTGTAAAGTGTGGAACTACATAATTAATTTTTATCACAGATTGAAAATTCCTCAGGGGACATTTCTCAAGCAGTGAAATCACTTACATCTGACTACATTTAAGACGCACCCTGAATTTATTCAAAATGCAGACTCCCAGGTCATGTTCCATATTATTCAATCAGAATCTCTGGACCTGGATCTAAACTAGAAATCTGCGCTTTAAGCCAAAAAATCCAGGTGACTTTTTCCCACTAAGTTTTTAAATCTACTCATCTCAAGTGTAGAGCACATATCTTTAGTTATCTTTAGTTAACATCCCATGTAATTTGCTCGAAGATTATGAGTAAATGTTTCAAGGCGGCAATGTTAAAGCCTCAACAATTTAAAAGATGTTACCCAAATGTAGCTGGTTTTCTTATGAAATGGGAAGTGTACTTCAGTTTATGTATCAGGAAAGTGAGGACCTAAACTCTCTTCAAAGTTATAAAGAAAGCAATTTATTTAACCCATACTCCTAATACTGCATTGGCTTTCGCCTACTTGTTCATAATACAGTTAATAAATTGGCCGGTGAGTCTCTGAATTCTTATTAAGAACTTACTATATTCATAGCAACATAAAGATGATACAAAGGGAAGGAAGCTATGCGAGGCATGAAACTTGACCCAGCACTTACAAAGAAGTTGAGAAAACAAGAGAAAATATGAAAGATTGTCATAGAGTAAAAGATAATTGCATGGTACTAATTTTAAATGCTGTCACTGTTCAGAGGATAAGGAAGAACAAGGTTTTTGTAGAAAAGTAAGGTTTCAGGAAGTCTCTGAGCTAAGATCTGGACCTAAAAGTTGGATAATATCATTTACTCATTGCAGAAAACACCAAAATAGTCACTTCCCACAATTTAAGGGGAAAAAAATAAATATAAAATTGTCTCTGTCTAATAATAATGTGCCAGCTGTCATTTAGCTCCTTCTAAGGTAATAAGGGATTTCATAGAATATTATACTTCAATAGTACTTCATCAAAATTTCATTTTTAATAAATCCAATTTTTTCATTTCTATGAAAATTGCATTTCTTATGAAAACAAATTTAAAAAACTAGCCTTTATATGATGTTTGGTCTTGTTCTCATTTATTTTTTAAAACCTGACATTTCTTCAGAATAAATCTTACTATCATATTATGATATGTTGGATATCTTCAATTTGAATTTAGTTACATTCATTTCTATTAGAAATCAATGAATCCTCATAATATTGCTCAGTTTTTAAGCTTAGTTTAAATGTGAGGACCTTAATATAGATTTGTACAATTTTATTTCACTTTTCTATGTTTTGTTATTGTTTGGGGGGTGAGGAGAATTAACTTATAATACCACTTAGCATACCTTAGAATGTGGTCAAAGAAAGTTGATACGTATACATATTTCTCCTTTATTTTAAACTGTGGGTTTAAGTATATTTTAATCAATGGTTAGATGTTCCTCATACAGATTTACTTCTTCCTATTTGGTGGTTTTGATGCATTAAGAAAAGAAAATTGGGTAAAACCAATGACTAATGACAAATATCAAGATAGATGAAAGAGATCTATAGTAGATAAAAGAGATCGATAGTTGATAAAAGGGACATACTTCCAAACTGACACTTTTCACTGTTCCCTCAACTCAAAAGTATTTACTGTAGTTTCACTGATTGATTGATTGTAATTTTTTCAATTCTGTTTCTCTTTTACAATTGCATGAAATTGAAGAACAATTGCATTATAATTGAAATTGCTTCTCATATTATTTACTTTAAGGCAAATCCATTATGGTAGGTCCATAATCCAAGGAAATGTAGTTACTCTAAGGAGAATTCAGATAAGTAACAATTGCAGCATGGATCCAAGGTCTGCGATAGGGAGTGGAGCATCTCTAATTTATTCTCTTGTAGATGCTAAACCAAAACATTCTTATTACTGTGCATACACCAGGAATAAGTGTTTTGGCATGTGTCTGGCACGGGCATGGGCAGAAGTCCTTCTATCTAAATTGAAATAGTAGCCATTGAATTACTGCTACTTGTAGAGTATGTATTTCACAGCAAAGGATTTTAGGGAAAAGTTCCAGCTTCTTGTTTTAGACAGTAAGCAGATAGCTCAAATATTTTGAAATTCTAGGTTTACATCTCAGCAAAGGCAATATTTAGCAATTTTCATTTTAGCTTGCCAAATGTCCCCGTACAGCAAGCAATCTTCAGGAGTCTTATCTTCACAGCACTGGAGAATTTCCATGAGGCTCTCAGGACTCTAAAGCAATCCTAACACCCCTCACTCTGACCAGGAATTTACAGAATGAAGTTTTAATAAACAGCAATATCAACACCACCAATAACAACGATGACATCTCTGAGGCGAGAGGCAATGTTAATTTTGGCATGGAGTTGCTTATCATTGGGACAAGTCTTGCCATTTCTTAGTCTCTAGTTTGCATACGTTTATGTGATAATTTTGAATGTCTGCTCTTAGTATGCTAGTAAAAACTAAGTGCCAGAAAAGTGTATGTGAAAAAAATAATTCAACATCTTTTAATGTCTTTTAAAAAGATATATTTTTAGATCTTGTTCCCAAAATTTAAACACTGTGGCAAATTGATACTTTTCTTTTGTTATTTAACAACATTTACAGACAACAAGGGGGATTATAAGGGTCTTCGCTGCAATCATTAAGAGAAACCCAAAGGTCAATTACTCAGTGAATATCTGGCAACTTTGTTACTGTAAAGGACTTTGGCATAATACAGGCATTCTCAGAACTGCGTAAGAAGGAAATTGTGAGAGGTGGTTTACACAGGTCAGCCTATGAAGCTACTGTATAATTACCTATCTGTAAATTAAGATAGAAAACAAATAAGATTGAAACTATAAGCTTATTCCACTTATAAACTATAAGTGGTAACAGCAGATAGTAAATATTATGTCTAAGTGTCCTTTGGAATTTTATGGATTTAAAGTTACTCTATGTGGGTGTTATATTCTAAACTAGTTGGCCTTTTCTATTCTTGAATAAAATTATTCTTGTTGCCATAATATACCTTGGAACTTACCTAGTTGAGAAAAAACTCAAAGTGTTCCAAAGTTTGCCTTCATGAGTTTGATAGCGGCTTGTGTGAAACCACCGGTTTCTCTTAGCAATAGGACCAGGAGGTATGTGGTCTCTTGTTTTAATTCTATTCCAGCTGCTGGTTAATCACTTATCTCTTTTAGGTTTTCTTAGAGATCTTTAAAAGAAATGTTTTGAGCCTCAAATTGCCAATATTTAAGTTGGACAATTGAAAATTTGGTGAGGATCCAAAGATACTAAGTGTGTGTGGAGACTAAGATTTATAGCTCTGAAGATGGGCTGTCAGGTTCAAATCTTAATCCTGTCCACTTCTGATGACTTGCTCTATGGTTACTAAATTCCCCTGCTTCTCTTTCTGCATCTATAAAATTGTTGTAACAGGAATAGCAACTGTCTAACTTGGCAATTTGGGACTAACTCAGCTAATACACTTAACTTACTTAAACCAGAACTTGGCACAAAGCATATGCACAGTAAGCATCATTAATATTACATTATTTCGTTTTGTATGAGGTGGCAACAAATAGTTATCACATGTTTAACTTTAAATAAGAAACGTTAATAGTAGTAGAAGCTAAGAAAATACATTTATTAGCCAAGTCTATTAGGCACATGAAGCCTCAATCTAATTGTATTTATTTCTTAACTGAATTTGAGACATGTGAATGCATACATATTTTAAAATATATTTTTAGCCACTACAAAAACACCTAGTACATAGTAAAAACTAGCGATTGAGTACATTCTAAAAAGTAACATAAGTTTTGAAATCAAGCCATTGTTAATTGAACCTTTTGTTACTAATTACAAAAAAACACAAAGCAACGAAACTTATCAATTTATATTTGGTTAAATCAAATAAGTTGCATTTAAGTGCATAGAAAAATGTCTGGCATCTGGGAGATGCTCAGTAATGTCAGTCTCCTTTCCCTGCTTTCAACTGGTTAGGGTTTAGGATTAAGACCAGTAGCATTTTGGTACCACTAGGCTAATTCAATTTTTTGTTGTTGTTGTTCTAGAGAGTAAAGAAACTCCTTAGTCAATAGCTTTATTTTACCTGCTATAAAATTTTTACAAGGACAAAGTTAATTTCTACCTGCTGTGTGTATTCCCACTGGTCACATGATATGTGGCAGAGAATAATGATAAAAATAAGTATTCAGGGGCCAAACCATCTGGGTTCTTCAGGCTGGACCATTTACCAGCTATGAGAGGTTAAGCCAGATATTTACCTCTCTGAACTTTCTTGTGAGGATCAAAAGAATTAATACATAAAGCATCAATGGCACTCTTAATTATTAATAGTGATTTTCATTAATATTATTAATAATTAGTACAGGAATCCTTTCTGGACAAAAGAAAGTGAGGTAACTCATACTCTGATTGTAGGAAAAAAATTTCTCACTGCTAAAGAGCATTAACTCTGATATGAGTATTTGAAGGATTTTGCTTCATCTCTCTGTGCACATATTTTCTTTATTTTCTATTCTATTTTTCTCCTTTACTCAAGGATTTTGGTATTGGATGGTGGCTCTGGTGGAGTGATCAAAGTTCATACCACAGGCAGTGGATCTTACCCAGATGGCTGCTGGTTTCTTCCTTTTTTAAATAAATCAAATTCATGACTAAGATTGATATAAGGGCTTCTGTCCATTGGCAAATGACAACGTAGCCACAGTTCTCTTATTAAGCTTGAGAGAAAATGGTGATTACTGGTGTTTGTGGCCAAAATTGTTAACGTTTTCCCACTAGATTTGTTTGGATACCAGCAAATTATGGACTGTATGATTCGAATTAGGGTAAGAGATTAAACCCTGGGAGTCATTCTTCAGCGAAGACTGTGCTGTAAAAAAAATATGGGAAAGTATCCCTTTAACCAAGTCAGTGAAATTAGCTTAGTCATGAGGACTGCAAGTACATTTTCTGACCCTAAGATGTAAATACAGTGCTTAAAACTATCATCGGGAGATTGAGGATAGATGCTGATCCTTATTTTACTAGAGGATTTTAATGCTAACTTAATCATCTAACCAAACCCCTTCGTTTCCAAGTAAAGATTCTAGATTCTCACGTCAGAAAATGGAAAAATTCTCCTCAATATTATTATCAGAAACATGCTATGTCATGTCAGTCTTCCCAGTTCAAACATTCAGTTCTGTTTTCATCCATTTTTGTATAATTTCTACAGCAGTACGCACATGGTAACTGCAATCCATCAATCTGCCCCTTCTCTCCTGGTCTCACGGTTCTTCCTGTGTTAATCCACAGTGATGACTTTTGTTGTTGATTTGTTATCATCTAGCAAAGTATCTACTGTCATCCTGGAAATTAATCACATGGCCAAAGCCCTTTAATCCACAAAATATATAGAATCTCCTTTTATGTAGCTTCATGTATGAGAGAAGGGGTAAGACACTCAGTTAACCCAACTGTTAGCGGGCCCTCTGTAGCAATGGCCAAGGCGTCAGGACAGCTGTGTACTCTGGCGTGAAAGTAGGAGAGCAGATGCTGAGTCAGGGCGCAATAGTTCATCAGCCTGTGTCACCTCCGCTTGCAGCTAGAGCAGCCGTTGTCCTCTCCCTTGGGTAAATGGTAATATTTTACAGCGGCATTAAGGGAATTTTTGCCATGAGAGTAAGTACCTATTGGAGATTATCTTTATCTCCTCTTATGAGGAGTGTAGTGCGAAGAACTGTGTGTTGATTATTTTTGAGGGAGTAGGGCTAGTTTGATTGTTTGTCTGTTTATTTATGGTTTCTGTCAGCTTGTATTCTAAGACTTTAGCATGATATAAATGAACATTTTGCTTTCTATGTTAGCCTTGCCACTGTAGATTTTCTGTCTAAGTCTCACGTACCAACTGTGGTCTGCAACATCTTGCTGGCTGGCTTGACAGAAGATGGCCAATTTTTGCATGGCTTTCTGTTTGTGCTCAGATGCCTGGTGCAGGGTTCTCAAACTGTGTCCCAACCTAGAACAGGGTAACTTCAGTAACATTCTCATTATATATCCTTTATATGAGGAAATTTATATCTATCTGTAAAGTCATGGTCTCCCAGATTTTGGGTGAATCAGGAATGCTACATGCAGCAGATTTGTAAGGGAGTTTCTTTCAGACCTACCTCTGTTTGGTGTGACCCAGGTGGTGTACCACCTCATAACACACCCCGCTGGGGAGAGACATGGTAGATAGTGAGATTAGTATGCCTTTCAAAGAATTCTCCTTTGACTTACTCACTATTACTCAGATGGTGTCTGGGTAGGTATGTGAGTGAGTGGATTCACCAGGACAATTCTTTCTACGAGTTTTTCCTTTATTATGTCTACAAAGAAAACATAAAACCATGTTGGGTACTGTTTGTCTGCTAGTTGGTTTTAACAATAAGACCACATATCTAGTCTTTTAATTTTCCAGGGCCACCATAACAAATTACAACAAACTGGGTTGCTTAAAACAACAGATATTTATTCTCTGCCAGTTGCAGAGACGAGAAGTCTGAAGGACCATATTCTTTCCAAGAGCTCTGAAGTAGAATTCTAATCCTTCCTTGCCTCTTCCAGCTCTGGTGGCTCAAGGTGTTGGTTGGCTTACGGCAGCATAACTCCAGTCTCTGTTTCCATATTCACATGTCTTTCTTCACTGTAACTCTTTATATTGTCCCATTCTGTCTATTATATATATATATATATATATATATATATATATATATATATAAAAACTTCATCATTGGATTTAGGACTCATCCCAATCCAGCATGACCTCAAATTGAGATCCTTACTTTAATGACATCTTTAAATATTCTTATGCTAAAAAAGTTTGTTTACATTCTGAGATTCCATGTGAACATCCTTTTCGGGGATTGCCATTCAATCCACTAGAGTTAGCAACTCAGGACTGTCCCAAGGGCAAATTTTAAAAAGAAAGAGAAATGTATTTTACTTTCTGATTTTGAAATTGTTCCTCCTACCCCTATGTCGTTTCAACACCTGACCTTTGCAGGGAAAATTCAAAGAGAAAAGGTGGCCAAGATTGGCGATTAACAAATGTTTGCCTGTTGTCTCATAGGAAATGTAAGGTTATTAAGGAGAAACTGGATCTGTCAGCAATTTGATTAACCTGGGATTCAGACCATGACAATGGTTTTCTTATTTTTGAACATTTTTATGTGCTCCAAATGTCCTTCTGTGTCCTTTTTTAAAGTTTTGCTGAGAACTCTTGTCCATCTTCCCTGACCAAAGGAGATTTCATTGCCTACTAAGTTATTAAAAGGTGCTTCTATATTTCTTTTCACACACTCTGAAAGAGTGCGTGCACAAGCCCTTCTCTTTGCAACTCCTCAACCCAGACAGATTTTTCAGAATCCTTTTCTTATCTTTTTCATAATTTCACCCCTTGCTAATACAAGCGACTTGGTTCAGAAATTCTGAGACTCTTGTACTATCAGTTATCAGTTAGGTCAGTTCCAAAAGATCCCCTGTCAGCAGTTAAACACTGCATGGGCAATGCCCTGGGAGGCAGCGATCCGTCAGCTAACAAGCCGTAACTCAAAATCCATCCACACCTTAACACTCCCAGGGGAATATTTCACAAGGGCTAAAGTTCCTCTGTTGGGATATGGTTGCTAAAAAAAAAAGAGATAAAAGGTAATGATGTCAATATTTTGGCATTTCTGAATGTCTTTCATACATCTATAAGAAACTTGAATTTTAAAACTTTAGTTTTCTCATTTCAGAATTTGAGGGCATTTTATTTCTCAGCCTCCAGGGAAAGAAACTTTATGATATTAGCAGAGTCATATCTACATTGACATATTCTAAAGCCAGAACGACCCATTCAGTTAGCAAGAGACTTCTTTGTGGTATCTGGCTCAGGTTCCAGGAAACATGGGTGAATTTGGAGTAACATACGTTCCCTCTGCAAGGGACATGAAGAAGGTTAGATATACGGCCCTATTGTTATGATGTTTTAGAATTTATTTATTTTTCATACCTTGAGATGGACCCAATCAGTGTCTGGACCTAAACACTAGTGTAGCCTATAATTCTAATGAATTCCCAAATGGAGGTGTTGAAGAACAGAAGGACAGGTGTCCTGAAGGGCATACTTGTAGAGCTAGACTACATTCAACAGAGAATTTACCAATTAACATAATTCACATCTCATAGTATTAGAACCATATATGGAATAAATCTGGGGAAATTGTTCTCACATATTTGATGTGATGTTCAGAACCATATGATGTGCAGAATAATTGCATATCTTTGCATGATACTTATAAGCACGTAAGTATTTAGATATTCATCACCTACATATGAAATATAGTGGTCAAATATTATTCCATAGTACCAAAGAAGGATTCCTTTCTTTAAATCAAACCTGCAGGTTTTGAGTAGGCATGTAAGTGATACTGTTCGCTCTGGCTATGTCATAGCATACTAGCTTCAAATTTTTTCAAGGGCTTTGATTTCTAAAATTGCATGTTGTAAACCTAAAAAGGCAGTACTCACATACCCACAAAGTGGATTTTGTATATTTTTCTATTTGATAGATCCATTTTGGTAATATAATTTTCTTTTCATTTTAGGCACTGCCAAAAATGTAAAGCAAATGATTTTCATGAAAAAGAAGTCCTTGCTTAATTCTTGGTTTGCTTATACTAGGAGAAAGGTAATCTCTTCAGATGACTATCTGTTTCATTACATTTCCATAAGCAACATCAAATTTCATATTTCACTATCTGTAAACTAGAGTCAGCCTAGGGAATTGTTATCTTCTAAGAGCACTATGGTGCTGACTTCCCCTCATGCCCTTGATCAGACTGTGTGATGGGATTTCCACCCTTTCTCATAGGAATTAGTGATTAATTATGCTATGACTGTATCAAAATAGAAATTCTCTCCTACTATAACCACAGCATATATCACCTGGCCACTACCAGCTCCATGATGACCGCTAATAATCTGAGGAAAAATGGATTCCTTTAATGTTAATAATAAATAGCTATCTAAATAAACACCATTTATTTGGTAGGCATTAATCTATAAGCCCCATGTAGATGATGCTTTTTATCTCTCTTTTCAGCAGCTGATCCCCAGATCTGAACACAATTTCTGATGCATAGTGGGTGCTGGATAGCACGTTGAATAAATGAGTAAATGATTGCCATGCTCAAACTTTATTCCATGAACTCAAACATAATCTGCCTCTTGTGCATAGAACCACACTCTCTTGCCTCTGTGTTTTCACCCATCATCATCGTAATAATGAATATATTTTTAAGATTTTTCTGCTTACAAAATTATTTAAACACTAAATTTTTTCATCTGAAACTCTAAATGTAGCAAGGCTTTTTAAATCAGATTTTCACTGATACATGAAGGCTAGGAAAGGTTGAGTGTGATTTATTGAAGAATCACAAGGTGAGAAGATGTCAAGAGAAGGATTCAAACTCAGGGCTTATGACCCTTGAGTCCCTGTGTATTTCATTATATACATACATTCTAAACAGCATTTTTCAAAACTTGCAAAGCAACTTCCCCTTAATTACCTTATATGATCTTTTTATTTGTGTCCTTTTCCCAACTTTGGAGATAGGCAGGGCTTTGGTTATCTAATGCTACCCAAAAGATCACCCCAAAATTTGGAAACCTAAAACAATTATTTATTAAAATGTGCATTCACTGGGCTCAACTGGGTATGTTTACTTGAGATATCCCCTGACATGTCAGTCAGATGGTGGCAGGGGCTAGAGTCATCTGGAAGTTCATTTGTACTGGACATCCAAGAGAGCTTCTGCACTCACATGTCTGACACCTCAGGTAGGATTGCTGAAAGGGCTGACACTAGAGCTCTCTTTCTTTATGTGTCCTCTCCACATGAGTAGTTTGGGCTTTCTCAGATTTAGAGTCTCACAATACTTGAACTTCTTAAATGTTACCTGGTTTCCTGCAGAGTTCACATTCCAAGAGAGAAAGGAAGAAGCATGCTGCATTCTATTGTTTACATAGGGTCAGCGCCAATTTATTATGGATGAAAACTACACAAAACTTTGACCATTAGAAGGCATGTGTCATTTGGGGCCATTTATCGAAAAATGACAGCACTCTACAACGGTGAGAATGGAACTGAGTGACCTCTTTCCTTACCTGTAGCCTGGGTTTGACTTATTTATTGGATGACCTTAGAAAGGTTGCTTAATTTCTCCTGACCTTGGTTTCCATTCCTTACTAAAATATAGCAGTTGCTGCCTCACGAAGTTATGTCAATTTAGAATGAAATAACCAAAATGAATGGACTTTGCAAACTCTAAAGTGTTATCTAAATTTGTATTAATATTGGCATGGGATATTAGCGTCTTCTCTTTGAAAACCAATCCTTTTTTCACTGATACTTTCTCTATCCTCAGAAATCAGACATTTGAGGTCAAATTTGTCATATGAACTCATCCTCTACCTCCACCATTGTATTTCATTGTTATGTATACTGAAGAGACATCTTAAAATTCAACTCACTTTCGAAAACAACCACCTCCGACTAACTACCCCCCAATCTTTGCTATACCAATTATGGCTCAAACCTGGCAAAAATAGGAGCCTAAGATTTTCCTGGGCAACATTGCCTCATGGACTCACCACATTTATCTAAAATTATCTTCTCAGTAATTATTTCTTAAGCTTCTTTTGGAATCAGTAGTTTTAAAGTAGGTTAAGTCTCAGTAACCTGAGCAGGAGATGTTACCTATTAAGCATCTAGCACAAGCACAAGAGTTAGTTTTCACCCAATTGTTTAATTATCATTACTATTCACTGTCAATTAGGGAAAAATGAGGACCTGAGAGAATAGAAAATAGGACAGTATCAGATACTGTTTTGAAAGGAGAAAGGTAGAAAAATTGAGGAACAATGAAATGCATGTAAAGAGAGTTCTATTTTGATGATAGTATTTCAATAGATCCAAACGGGGTACAGAAAGAATTTTTATCTTCTGAGCCAATCCTTGATGCTAAATTTAACCTCGATTTTCTTTCACTCATTGCACTAAAGGAGATATTTGAATCTTGGTTCTTTTTAGACAAATGATAATGGGAATGACTTAGTGTAGGGGAAGGCATGAGAAAGAACCTATAGAAGATAATTTTCAGGAAGATGGTGTCTAGTAAGAAGGTGGGATGTGGTTTGGTCTTTGGTAGGAGCACTAACAAACCAACCACTCTCAAAGGAAGAAAAGCAAAGAATGTGATTTCAGATGCAGGTATGCTGATGGATTTGGTGATGGGAGCATCAGGAAATTCTCTTTTGATTGCTTTCATTTTCTTAGTGAAATGAAAAACAAGAACATTGGCTGAGAAAGGAAGGGGAGAAAATGTTGGAGGTTAAGGAGAGAGGGGAAAGTGTAAACCTTGGATAGGCACATGCCCCAAAAAGGACCCCAAAAATCCCAACGGGATAGTATGGATGGTGGAAAAGAAAAAGTTTTGCTTTGCTCAACTCTCAAATCACATGCTGTATTGGCCTGGAGCTGCTAAGAGCAATCTTTCCAAACTTGTAGAAAAGTGGAACTGAAAAGAAAATCAACACAGAAAAGAGCAGCCCACACATGGAACAAGAGATGTAAAATTCTTATTTTACCATTTGCAGACGTAGAAGCAGCCAGACTAGTACCCAGAGCAGTTTTCTATTACATGGGTAAATAAATTCCTTTACTGATAAGCTTGTTTGAGTTGTGTGTGTGTGTGTTTTGTTGATTACAATTGAAAGAGTGCTCAGTACCTCAGATAACTCAGGAGTAGTGTATTATATTACAAAGCATAAATTATTAAAATATCTGGAAAAAGATAATCTGGCAAGTGAATTATCAGGATGAGTTTGGGAGTCAGGAAACTGAGTTTGAATACTGGTTGTTCCATTTAATAAGACCGAACTTCACATTCTCTTCTATAAATTGGGTAATAATGATGATAAGATCTATCATGTAAGTCCTAGGGAATATATCAATGTTTTATACATATTATTTTAATAAAATCTTCCAATTCCCTGGTAGAGCAGATATTATTACCTTGCTTTTACACATCAGAAGAGTGAAACTTAGCAAGGTTAATAATTAGCCCAACATTCCACGACTAGCAAGGTGGCATTAAATCCATGTTTATATTATTTCAAACCTAGAGTGACCATAAATGTCAGTTCACCTGGGACTATTCTAGTTTATCCCTGTGGTACCTGCATTCCATCTGATTAGCACACTCTTTGACTATCAAAAAAGTCTCACTTTGGACAATAAATTTGATGATCAGTGTTTCAGGTTGGGTTCTCTAAGAAGCTGACTCTGAAGTTAGAGATTAGTTTTCAGTAAGTTGATTGGGAATACTCCTCTGGATCTGCATCCTAGGGGTAGAAAATAGAATCAAGATTGGCCAGAGGGAAGGTCAAAAGCCTTAGTCCACACCACAGGGAGCTCTGAAGCTGGAACAGCCCTTTGGAGTTGTTCTTCTTGGAACAAGGGGTTCTGAACCATTGTATCACTGCATCATCCCACTTGCTGCATGTGGTCTGGCCCTAAGAAAGGGAGTCATCTTTGACAAGATAACACCCTTCAGCTGAGGACAAGTTTGGAAGAAAGCTGACAGCTGAGTTTTATGCCAGCAGCAGTCCCAGTAGTTGGAGAAAGAAGTTCTTCAGAAGAAAGACTGGAGCATATAGTATAGCATCCACCATAGCTATAAGCTTCCGTTATGCATGATTCACTGTCTCCAGACAACAGTTTCTTTTTAAGTTGCTCTGAAGATTGTGAAAGTATGCCTAAGTTATCTTTAAGAGTACCTAGTATATATTAATATATATCATCCTAGTTCTATATGTAATAAATGGCAGAAATTATTTAGTTGTATCTTATATTAGATGCTATAATATCTTAGACATTACATATATATATTATAATAAAAATATTATTAAAATCGTTGCTTCAGTACCAGGAGTCTAAACTAACTGAAAAATTACCAACAGTAGCCCAGCACAATGCCCCTGTTGCATAAATTACAATAAAAAGCCTAGGACTGATGAGGACCGGTTTGGCAGAAAGAATCTAGGTATGGGTAAGTTAAGGGAACCCCAAATGAAGAGGGTAGTGGAGAAAGTGTGGCCATTGCAGGAGATGCTTGGCTATTAGTGTGCCATGGAAATTTATTGGGTATTGATCTCATACCCAAAAGTTTTTGACACCTTCAATTTCTTTAGCCATAAACAGAGGGAAATGTTTTTCCCCTAACTAGTTACTTTCTTAAGAGCAAAGCTCAAAATTGAGGTAGATGTGGAGAAGATAGATCTAGAAAACCCATCAAACAACTTCCCTCTGGCCCTGTGAAGGAGCTCAGGAAATTTCCCCTCAAAATGTGACTCTTTTGTATAAAAAATATTTTGAATTAAAGGCCCTTAAAGATCAACAGGCCCTTGGAAGGGGCTTTCCTTCTATTTGCATAACCAGAGGACCATTCAAAAGAAAAATTTCTCTCACTATATTGTAGGAAAGAAATTCAAGAATGCAACCAGACCTGGCCCAAAGCATTTTAAATGTAATACCTGTCTCTCAAGGTTAATTTAATTTGCAAAGAGAATCATTTATAAGTCAATATGTTTTCCCCATTCACTTATCTTCCCTAGCAACCATTTATTGCCCCTAAACAGAAATTACCTCTATTCCTCATTTCCTCCTCCCCTCTAAAAGGAAGGTATAAAAATATCTGGACCCCACTGGGATATTGGGTAATCACTCAGTGATTCTCCCCATGTGCATGGTAAATAAACCTCTTCTGTTATTAATCTGCCTTAATTGTGAGTTGATCTTTCAGTGAACTTTTGTGGGAAAGGGGGAGTTCCCCTCACCCTCACACAAGTCTGCATTTTCAGTTTATTTGTTAATTTTACCCCTAAAATTGTATGTGGGGTAACCAGAGGTTTAAACTAAACATATTAATCGTAAAAGATAAAGTTTCTATTAAATTAATCTGGCATAATGTCAGACAAGGTCATCTAACTTCCTCCAGGACGTGAGGCCTTTGAAGTGTGCATACCCATAGCTGACGTGATGGTTTACTTTATGTGTCACCTTGACTGAGCTAAAGGATGCACAGATAGCTGTTGAAACATTATTTCTGAGTGTGTGTGTGAGGGTGTTTCTGGAAGAGGCTGCTATTTAAATTCATAAACTGATGTGGATGGGCCTCATCAAATGCATTGAGGGCCCACATAGAACAAAAAGGCAGAGCCAAGAAAAATTTGTTTTCTCTGCTTGAGCTGGGACATCATCTTTTTCTTTCTTCAGGTATCAGCTCTCCTGGTTCCCTGTCCTTCAGGCTTAGAAGGGATTTTTGCCATGGCTTCTCTGGTTCTCAGACCTTGAAGTTTGGAATGGAACTATGCCCCCTTGCTTTCCTGAGCCTCTGGCTTGCAGACAGCAGATCATGGGATTCCTCAGCTTCCAAAATCACATGAGCCAATCCCTCATAATAAATTCTTATATATATATATATATATATATATATATATATGTATGTATGTATATATCTTATTGGTTCTGTTTCTCTGGAGAACCCTGTCTAAAACAGCTAGATGTTTGGAATTTCAAACCAAAAATTTTAGAAACATCCCTTAGTCAAATACAGCAAGTAGAAAATTAACTACTTTTGTGGATTAGTAGTATCTTGGGCAAGATATTTTGCTAATGGAGAAAAACACAATTATTAGTTGATGATCTCTTGCTCTAAATTAATCTTACTGCTTCTATTGTCTCTTGAAATTTTCTTATGCTGACTAAAATCATCAGAATAATCTGGTTTTTAGAATATTGGTAACTATTACAAGTTTGAAAGACTTAATTAAAGTTAATTACTATACTATATGACGAAGCTTAAGAGACATATAATGTTCATTTAACAAATAATCTAAATATTATTTCAAATTTTATTACTTTAATTTGTGTATTAATTTTGTCATAATTTTAATCCCTGATTCCCCAAATCTTTCAGTAGCTGCTTCGGATAATAGGTATACTTTAAAATAAACGTGAGCTTTCAAAATTCATTTTCGAAATGAATTATGACATTCTTCCTTAGAGTAAAAGTCATGAGAGTCATGCAGGGTAAATAAACTCAGTGTAAATTTCCTTATTATCTTTGATTGAGGGGACAAAGATAAGATACTTTCAAGACTATCTTAAAAGTGAATATAAAGTTGATTTTCTGCTCAAGATACCTTTTCATGGTTTCAGTCTGTAGGACAGAATGTCACATGCTATTAAACCCCATGAAACCTTGACCTTGGTTCATATAAAGACAGTGAGAACTGGGCCCAGTTATTAAAGAAATCTTGACATAGACACATTCTTTCTTTTATAGTAAGAAAAAATAAGGTTTTCTTTCACTCTGGGGAGAGGCTATTAAAGCTGAATATTATAATGTTCACTAAGGAGGGAGAGAAGTTCATTTTCACACTCCAAGAAAAGAGTCCGTTTTACTGTGCAATTTTTTTCCCCATAAATGCACAATATGGAGGAGATTTGTGATGTTATAAAGACTGATTCAAAGTAAAAGCAAAGTAATTCTGTCAAGAATATGGACCATTAAGAATGTTTTCTATAAAAGAAAGAATGAGAAAAATCCCTGTTAGACTAGCTTTACTAGATGGAGGTGCCATTTAATGTTATGAAGGGCAAGAATCAGTCATGTAAATAATTGTTATGTTACAGTTTATTCAAGCATATATAAGATATTCAAATAATTCACTTCACTGCAAATGATGGCATGAATTGAAATGAAGATTGCATTTACTATCAATCTTTATTTGAGGAAGTTTAATTTTGTGATGTTGTAAAATAATAACGGGTAAATGTTATTTAAGAATGTTTCTTCCTTGTTTCCTGCTGTGTTTATTTGTCAAAAGATATGAAAACTCCATAAGAATTTGTAAATGCTGTATTTATTTTGCTGTAACACAACTATGCATAGTGACATGGTTGACTTGCTATTTATGGTGATTTATAGTGATATTAATCTGTATCAGTCTTTTTCATGATTCCAAAGCTTACTCAGTGATACCACAAAAATATTTGTTTACTTGCCTATATTTTGTTTTTTAGATACAGCCTTCAGGGTACTGCTGCTTTATTACGTGACTAAAATGTGCAAAAAAAAAAAAAAAAAAAGAAAGGAAGAAAGAAAGAGAGAGAGAGAGAGAAAGGTAGGAAGGAAAGAGAAAAGAGAGAGGAGGGGGAGAGAGGCAATAAAAATATTGACATTTCTGTGATTTTGCCAGATATAGCTGGTTATTTTTAAATAAAAAAAAATATCTCTTACACTCAGTCCAAAACTCCTAACTAACATTGTTTTAGGCTAGGTGGTATACAATGCTTGGGAGGTCCCGTTTTTCTTGCACACACAAACACAATATTTTAAAATAAACTAAACAAGTAAACAAAATTATACAAGTTAAATTTGATTATTCTTTGGAACCAGACTTTGTCCTAACATACCAGCAGTCCTATGCGTTGTATTAGAAGTGCTACTACTATGTGCATTCAGAATGAAAATATACATTTGCAGAAAACAAATTAGAAACTAAATGAATAATTTGGGATGATTGGTTAAGACAA
Source organism: Lepilemur ruficaudatus (assembly GCA_963574885.1). Classification (NCBI taxonomy): domain Eukaryota; kingdom Metazoa; phylum Chordata; class Mammalia; order Primates; family Lepilemuridae; genus Lepilemur; species Lepilemur ruficaudatus. Next base: position 19,072 of record CAUYRT010034786.1, read on the forward strand.
AACTATTTGACATACTTTGCTTTTTATTCAAATTCATATTCCTTCTTAATACTCAAAAACAAAAACATCTTTTAGAGCCAAAATTTAATCTACTTAGTTTTAGTTTGCTGTAAAGGGTCATATTTTAGTGTATCTGCCACATTAACATTGAAGTAATACTATGGAGCCCACAAGCAGGAAATAATCCAATATCCTGATATAAAAATGAACCCCTTTTCCATTGAAAATAAAAAGTAATAATTATTCATCTTCCTAAAATAGAGTTACGAAACAATTAGAACAGAATGATACTACATTAAGCCATTTCAAAATATTGGTCAACAGTGGGGACGTTTTGGCCATTTTATGCAAATTTGATTTGGCTCTATTTTTCTGAATTACATTTTATGCTATTTTCACCTGTGTCATCAAATGAAGAGAAACATCATTTATTTATGATACACCAAGTAAAGGAAATTACATACACCAAGTAAAGGAAATTACACTCTATCAACCTTGGCATTGTGAAGTCACCAATTACTGGAGATTTAATTTCTGTTAACATATTTAAAGTGCTTAGTTTTTTCTTTCAAATAAGGAAAACTTTTGGAATTAAGATATGGTACATTTAACTAAACTGGGATTACATTTGCTGTTTCTGAGATAGCATTTTACATTCAAAATTCCAATAAATATGTTTTTCTGCTTTGAGGTGGCTTACTTCATCATTTCATAAGAAATGGAGGCATACCAACATTTACATAGTTTCCCACAGTCTACTTTTGCCTCCAGCTTGTATTTATTCTTATTATACTCACTAGCTCAGATACCAGGTGACTACCTGGAAGAAAGAAAAAATTAATTGAAAATGTAAGAAAAATAAAAGAACTAAGAAAAATACAAAACTTACCCAGCATACCAGCAATCCTGTTCCCTTACAAAACCTAGTTGTCCTTTTCAATATGTATGAGTTTTAGCATTTTGTGCCAATTAGATGGGAGTGTCTCTTTCATTAGCACTTCTGCCTTTGAATTATGACAAAATTATTTTCCTCAATAAATATTTGGCTCTAGAAATTTATTTTAACATATATAACTGAAGAATAAAATACTTGGCATCATCTTCAATAGTTTCAGCCTTATCCATTCACATATGAATATGAATGTTAAAATGATGAAGGCCCATTTTTTTAGTCTCTTTAATCTCCTTAGAGAAGGCCAAATAAATTCTATATAATACTGCAAAAGAATCATTAGTAATTACAGAAACCATTTAAAAACATATCATCAAGCCACAGTGGAAGTTCTCTTTTTATTTCTTTTTTTTTTCATTTAAAAAGGATATGAATAAACTTTGATAATATGTTTGTTGGGATCTAATTAGAGCTCAACTCCATTACAGACCAGCATCCTTTTACTGTTAAGAGAGCAAAAGCATTCATCTCCTTTGTGGCAAATGTAGATGTGATTACCTCATGCTAAATAAGATTTGCTGGCAAAGAAAATGGATATGATAGTAAAAACCACAACAGGAGACTCTTTTCTTAACAGTGTGATTTGCATGGTTACCTTTCCATTCTTTTATCTTTCTACGTAATCAGTTATCTTTTCAGGTGCAAATGCTTAAAACTCTGACAAAGTAGTTAGTGTGGCAAAGTCTCAGATTATAGATTGCTTGGTCCAAAGAAGAGACTTAGAATGGCATATTTTTTTT
>CAUYRT010034787.1:0-60969 GCA_963574885.1 Lepilemur ruficaudatus
GCAATCCTCCTGCCTCAGCCTCCCGACTAGCTGGGACTATAGGCATGTGCCACCATGCCCAGCTAATTTTTTCCATTTTTGGTAGAGAAGGGGTCTCACTTTTCCTCAGGCTGGCCTCGAACTCATGACCTCAAGCAATCCTCCTGCCTCAGCCTCCCAGAGTGCTAGGATTATAGGCATGAGCCACCACCCAGCCCTAAGATTTTATTTGAATGCATTTATATCTGTTTCATGCCTTCTTCTTAGAATAACAGATTCTGAAGACTCAGTGCTTTCACTATTTAAGATTAGCTTTATGCAGCATCTAACCCCCCCCATATCAACCAGGCAATAAATAAAATAGAATACTATACAATGTTAAGAAATATAGAAATTTTTACTTTTTATATATGCATAGTCTAATCCAATCGATTTCACTGTTTTAAGTCATAAATAACATTAGCCAGTATAGTGAAATGGAGTAAGTATAGATTTTGGAGCTAGACAGAACTGGTTTTGAACAGCATTCCTATGTGAACTTGGGAGATCACTTATCTGCTTTAACCTGAATTGTCTCATTTTGTAAATTTTTATGAGGATTGCCAAAACATACGTGAACACATACAATGCCAGCGCTTATCAAGCACTCAATGTATGGTAGCTTTTATCATGTATATTTTTGAAACAGAAGAATCATAGCATAGAAACTATGACAAATTGATATGACATTTGCAAATTTAATGTAAAATATGGCTGCCATAAACAAATCAAATATTCAAGAGTCATGTGTCAGTCAGGATAGGCTAAATTATGCTGAAGTAACAAATTACAAGCCTAAATCTCAGTGGCTTAACACAACAAAGGTTTGTTTCTCATTCACAGTACTATCTGAAGCCAGCCAGCAAGGGCTTTAGTTACTCAGGGACTGGAGTTGATAGAGTCACTGCCTTCTTATAGCTGCTCCTTCTGGAACATGCAGCATCCTCAGTCACCAGCAGAGTAAGAGGGTTCCAGAGGGCCTCACATTGGTAAGTACATATTAGTGCCTGAAATGACATATGTCACTTCCAACCACGACCAGCTGCAAAAACTAGTCAACATAGTCCCATCCAACTGCAAAGTTGTAGAGAAATGTAATCCTCCCAAGTGCTTGGAAGGAAAGGAAAATCAGGCTTGGAGAGAGCTAGATGTTTCTACCACAAGATATATTCCTTACTCCAGGAAGTTCAGAAAGACAGTTCTTAGATTGTGCAAACAATTGAATCACTATTTCCCCAAGTTGGTTTATTCTCATCAAAGAAGCGACCTATAGAACTGGGTTTATAATTTAGCTTTTTTTTTTTTTTAAGAAATGCATTTTATCCTTATGCTGACTTAGCACAGGCTGATCTGGTCAGTTTGGGTGTGGGAAGAAGCATTACCTATAATCATCACTGGAGTTGCCCTGAGTATGCCAAAATAAAAGAAGCTGTCAGCCAGAAAGAAACTTTGCACAACAAAGTGTTAAATGAAATGGTACCAGGCAAAATAAGGTAATGCTCTTTTGCTGTCTAGCACCACATAAGATGCTAACTGAAAGAGTAAATAAAAACACTCAACGTGCATTTAGCTTTCATAATTTACCTTCTGCAAGGTTGATTTAGAGTATGCAGAATATGCCACATTATTTAGTCTGTAAAAAGGAGCTGCTTTACACTACCTGCCATGTACAATTATAATAATCTGTCAGACAAATATAATTACGGAATGTGATGTCTGTTTGAGTGTGAAAGCTTTGATTGTGTGGTATTGTCTGCTTTACACTGTGGCACAGCGTAAACAATTGTACTCTGTGGTAACTCTCAGCCAGGACTAATGCTCAGAGTCAGGAACGCCCCATCAAACAGCACAGATGGCTGGGTTTGGGTCTGAGGTTGTTGGCATGTTTGTTCCCCACCACCACCCCCAGGGCTTTTTCAAAGGCAAGCTTGACCACAATGAGCCTTCTGCAATACAATGTGGTAGGTCTCCAAGATATTGTTAATAAATCCTAAAAGTAAATGGGAGACTAAGGCAAAGTATGGCCAATTAACAAGTACCAACCACTTTAATGATGAAAAAGAGGTTGAGAAAGGAATGCATGGATCACTTTAATGATTAAAAAAATAATTAGGTGACACTCCATGTGTTTAAAAGATCAAGTTGTTATTTTATAGAGTAAGTTGTGATTGTAATTTGTTATTAGACTCTCACACCAGCTGACAAAATAGAAAAGATAGCCATCATCAGAGCCTTTCATAATAATATTTACTAATAGAAATTGGAGGTGTGTTTGATTTCAAATTAGTCAATGGTCTCCTGGCTATTCTATCCATATATCAATATGGATCCGGCTACTTTAAATTTTATTTTTAAATTGATGATCTTTTTATCACTATAACCTTCATACTGAGAGATTTTGCTGTGGAACTTCTCTACAGGAGACATATTTTGTTTTTTAAGATGAGACTTGCCTAGATGAGATTTAAGAGATATTCAGTTACCCAATTGTGCTCTGTTGTAATTCATATGGTAGAGAAGTTCAGTATTGTAATCCAAAACACTGTGCCTAAATTAATGGCCAGCCCAAAGGAACAATCTGGATTTAGCATTTTATTTTCTTTTAAATTATAAATATATAACATTCTAATGGTATCTCGATCAACTTAGAAAGATCAACAACTTTGCATTAACAACTGAGGTTCCTTTCATCTCTGGAAGAGCATGAATATTTTATCTCTTCTGGTCAAATGGGAAAAGAATCCCAGAGATTAATTCCTCTATGCTGATACCTTTTGATAAAGATATGACAGAATTTTCTGAATGAATCCACCATTAAGAAGAAATATTATTTTCATAATGTTTTAATGCTTGAGTCTTCATAAAATAATCATAGAATCATGAAGTCTTTGCATTGGAAAGACCTCTTCCCAAGCAGATGTGATTACTTCCTCCCTTGTGCCCCACTGTACCTTATATAGTTTTCTCTCCTGGCTATAATAAGGATAATATGCCTACCTCTATTAATCTACAAATTCCTTGAGACCAGAGATTATATTTCACTCCTCTTTACCTCTCTAAGGCTTAAAATCGTGGCTAGGTTACCATGAATTGATAGAGGGATAGATGAAAGAAAAAAATATTATATTGTAATAGTAGATACTTGTTGGCGCCTCCCCAGCATCCATTTCCTCCCTCCTATCCCCTCTTTCCAACAGTTTCAACTTACATTTGAAGATTTGAGTGTTTCAAGGGAAGTTTTTGTCATATCTAGCCCCAGGGGTCAAATACATAACCTAAGTTAAATCAGGCAGCACGTTTTGGCCAACTAATAGGTGGTTGGCTCGCCTTGAGCACATGATCTAAGTAAAGCTTTCCATTCAGAGTGAATCTCAGGATTATTTCTGAGAAGCAAAAGACAAATATGCACTTTGCTGCTGGTTGTAAATGTGGAAACATGTAGTCCTAGGAGTCGATGGCACTTATCTCAGGACCATGAGGAGAACCAGTGTTAGGATAGAGCCAACATTAAGAAAGTTGTAACAGAGGCCTCACTTGAACCCAAACTTATCGCTAACTTTACAGTTAAGAAAAAAAGAAGGAGGGAAAATTTCCTTATTTCTCATAGTAACTTTGGTCAGATTTTCTTTTCCTTGCAAAACAGTGCGTTCAGATCCAATTGTGACTATCATCATTGAACAGATGTGATTTGAACAAACACAATGTACTACAAAAAAATTGGCAACTCCTAATGCAAAAAATATATATAACATTTCTACCAACCAGAAGTTATGGACACCCCTAATTCCTATTTCCCCCTAAAAGGAACCAGGGACTCTTGAAGAAATGATTGACTCCAGATCTTGTATAGGAAATGTACAGGTTGAGCATGGGACATGTAGTTATGCCAACAGGCAAGAACATTCTCAAAAGCTACTGTGTCAAAGAACTTAGGAGTTTGAAAAGGTTCCCAACAATGGGATAACTTGACCATCAACAACATCATAATTTCTGTGGATTAAAGTTAATAGAATATAAAAATGCACACATTCATAATGGCACTAGGGAAACAAACCTCATTGATCTTAAAGAATATGAAGAGACCATCTATATAAAAAGAAACAATCAAGCACATAACCTGTTTTCTTGTATGAACTGTACCCTAGGAAGACCTAAGAGTTCTTAAGGAAAAGTATCTCTCTATAGATGTATTCTAGCAAAGAAAGGAAGAAAAACCCCTGTTGCAAACCCTCATGAAATAATGGATCGAGGCAACAGGCATCAATGGCTGCTAACATCTCCCAAAGGAGAGACAGACATTATGTGCCTCTTGATGTAAGCACACTGCACCACCTATGAAAGGTTCGTGCCAGACAATCAAACTTGAATCAAATCAAGCCTCTAAAGCTAACTACTATTTAATAGGAAAATTTTTAAAAGGAGGCGATCAACAAAATGTGGGAAACTCTCAGAGAAAATGACCCCATTTCTGTCAACATACAAATCGCAGGAAAAGAAAAAAGAAATGGAGGAAATACAGATTAAAAGATTCTTAAGAGACTTAACAACCAAATGTAAAGTGAGGACCTTGTTGATATTCTGATTTGAATAAACCAACTATTTAAAAAATGGGACATTCAGAGAAATTTGAGTACTAACTGGCTATTTGATGATATTAAAAGGTTATTAATTTTTATAAGTGTGATAATGGTAATATGATGATTTTCTAAAAGATTATCTTCTATAGACTCATACAAAAATGGTTGTGGATGCAAAGACAGGGTGTCTTGGATTTGCTTCAAAATAATACTTCAGCGATGGGGGAGAGGAGAACTGAAGATGAAACAAGATTGGCTATGAGTTAACCATTGAAGATGAATGAGGGGTACATGAGGGTTTGTTAGATTATTCTTTCTATTCATGTGTAATATTTAAGATTTGTCACAATAAAAAATTTTAAGTACATCATTCTATCATCATTCAAAATCATACACACATGCCAGCCAGCCCTCCTTTCACATAAACAGTCTATAATCCTTCAGTCATGTTCTGATTTCTCCATATTCTAATTCACCTGCATACATAGCTACCGTCACCAATATCTGCATTCCTACTTCCCAGAAAATCAGCATTATCATACACATGCACACTCATCATCATGAAGGTGGTCATAGCATATCCATCACTCTCCCAGCCCCCACACAAAGATTTCACTTTTATACGCATGGTTTTCTTCCATTCATCCCCAGGCACTGTTCATTCCAATTCCCATATCCCTCTTAGAAAGGACCATGCTCCCTAACTCATGCAGACAGAGACACATAGCCTGTGCTAGGTTGAAGAGTTCCAACATCCACCTTTCTGTGGGCCTCTATACATAATCTGGCTCAGTCTAAACCTCTTAAGTGAAATGCTGTCCTGGAAATAAAATCTGCTTTCTGTGTTCTATTTTATTTCAAACTCAATACAAAGCAATGGTCCCCAAAGAAAAGTTATGCTGGAGTTAGGTTCACACAATTTCCCTGGAATGTAACATGAGATTTAAACACAGATGATATGACTGGTTAATAAATGTCACCATTGAGTGGCTTTGTTCACCTAATAATATCATTCAGATCATTATAAACAAATTGAAGGGGTTCTTATGTGAAACAAACACGGTAGGACTTATTCCTGCGTAACACAAGACCAAGGCAGGGCAGCCAATCCTAATGGCCTGCGAGAAGGGGCAAGGCCGGCGTGCAGCTTTGTGGTATCCCGGGAGGATTTTATTTCCAAATATAAAATTCATGCCATGCTTACAGGCAGAACCTTAGAATAGTCATAATGATCTAATGACAGTATTGCCATGGAAGGCTGCTACTAATACCTTGAACTACTGCCGTTCTATACAGATCCAGGGATATGATTTCAAAGCTCATGTGGAATGAAGACTGCTCCAGCTGAAAGCAATCCACCCAAGTAAAAAGGAGAAGGAAGAAAAGAAAGGGGCAGAATGCAACTGAAGCCCACAATTTGGGATATCTAGGATGGGGAGGTCAGAGTTGGTTCTTTGATTGTGGGGTTTCTTTTATTATTGTTGTAGTTTCGGGAGGGAGTGGTATTTTATGGCAATGAAAGAGAAAATGTCTCTAAATTAGAAGGCAGTGCCTGCCTCTGACTTTTTGAATTACCTCTAACTTAACGTGTTTATTTTTCTCTTCTGAGAAGGGAGGGCATAGTAATTGCCTCCATTGGCCTCATGTGTTCCTCCCTCTTCTGTTGAGGGGACAGAAGCTCATTGATGACAGTTCCCTTGTCCTCAGTCAGCACTGATGGCAAAAAGGAAAGAAAATAAATAGCGTATTAACTGCAAAAGAGTTGGGAACCCCTGTAAGTCCAACCCAATAAACATCCAAGGCCTATTGGGCCTGTCACTTGACATTTAGATAGAAATAGCTGTTGTTGTATTTCTAGAAATCAAAGGAAACATCAGAACCTTTGCAAACAAGAAAGCTGCATCACATTTCAAATACCAGTTAAGTGCCTGTATTTATAGTTCACTGTTTCAAAGCTAACCCTGCAATTCTTTTGGAGAGAGGTTCTGACAGAGCTAACAGGCCTGTTTAAATATACACACACACACACACACACACACACACATACACACACAGACATATATCATTTTAAAATGATGCTTAAATTTGCTTTTATTCTTTCAATAATTTGCAGTTGGAATTCATAACTTTAGCAGTATTTCTCACATATAATGCCCAATTCAGTAACACGTATTTAAAGTGCATTGTAGCATGTGTTTAAGATACATTGAGCTCTTTGGAGAAAAGGTGCTATAGAAATCTAATAAATAATAAGTAGATGATTGACAAAGGATAATATTAGGAGCTCATTTTTGAAACTTTATAAAAATACATGCATTTGAGTTAATTCTCAGCTAGACAATCTCCTTGGCAGGTAATATGTAGGGATACTACATGCCGCAGATTTTTAAACTTCCAGAGTATTGGGGAAAAAAAGAAAAAAAAAAGTCATGGCCTCCAAAGCAGGTTCTGAGGTGGAATAGTTCTCAACAAGCATCCAAGTAGGAATCCCAATTTTGGCCTTGAAAATGCATTCACTGATGCTATTTGGAATGTGAAAGAAATCTGAAATATATAGAAGGTAGAGTTATAAAGGGCAGCTGGATTCAACCACATGGCCAAATTTGAATCAGCAAACTGACATTCTCAAAGATAACACACATTATGTCCTTTAAAATTAAAAAAGAAAAACAAGAGCCAAGTATCATTACTCATTCGTTATTTTGTGAGTTGGTTCAACTCAAGAATGCATAATTTTCTGGTTATAATGCAAACTAAGGAAGGATGGGAGCCAAATATAAACAATTTCCTCCTTCTGGAGTAAAATATATAGCTATCCAGGGATATGATGTGATTATGAAAAGAGACCAGATGCCTTGAATCTTGGCTGCTACAGGGCCTGTCTTGGCAGCCTATAGGTTGATCACCAGAGAGGTAAAGATGAGTCTAAGAGGACAACTTAAAAAGCGGAAATAAAGTACTTTGTAAGTAAGCAAAAGTGAGAACTTGCTTATCATAAGCAAAGTAAGCCAATGAGGATGCAGGTAGTTTCACCAGAAAACTTGTATAATATCCTTTTTACCAAATATGACATCTGAATCTTCACATAGGAGTATGAGTTTCTAATGCATTAGGCTTTGGGGTTACATCCTGGACAAGTTCTTTCTCTCTTATTTTTCTTTGGTGATTTTGTTGACTACTATGTATAATATTACCAATATCTACAACAGCATGTACAGCAGTTGATTAATATGTGTATTTTGTAGAGATGTTTTATGTACACCAACTAAATAACATCTTTCATACATGACCTCCCAATATAGAGCAAATACAGATACATTGCTTATGCTAATATCATTTGTTATATTGAAGTTGCCCTTATCATTTAATTTCCCTATTTGCTGGAGTTGGAAACATTCTACATACTACCACACCATCTACGATTTGATCTTGCAATATCTTATTTTCTTATTCTAAAAGTGTAATATGATATATTACATATGATGATTAGAGAGAGAGAGGCAGCCATCTCGAGACCATGAAAAAACAAGTTTGATAACCAAGCCAATATACCAAGTATGGGGGAGCGCAGAGAAAGAAAGCAGCTGAATCGTCATGACATCGCTGTGCTATAAACCAGCCCCCTCTCCCTGAACCTCCTCTCATATGAGATCATTAAACCTTTTTATCATGAAGGCTACTTTTTAGTTAGGTATTTATTTTTTGTGGTGGAAAGCATCGGAACTGATAAAGTAGGATCTGAGGTGTCAAAACTCTAATCCTTGAAAGACTCAGAGCATAAAATTCATGCCAACAGATTTGAAAGCAAAATCAAAGCCAATTTGATCTAAAAACTGCTTCCTTGGGGTGAGAAAGAGAGAGAGAAAAAGTAAGAAAGCTAAAACAGTGGTATTTCCTGAGAAGTCCTGCTCCCTGCTCAACCCTGTCCTGATATCAGAAAGAAGAGAGAATAAGAGAAATTCCAGTTATGTGTTTACAGAGAGGAGATAGAAATAGTTGAGAGCCAGGTCACAGTAGCTTGTGGTCTGGATTAGGAGGCGCAGTCATTTGAATGACCAGTAAGTGGAGACTGGGGGGAATGGAGAGTCTCAGGGATGCCAGCCTGGGCAACTCAGGAACAGGCATCTCCCATGCCACCCCCATCTGTGTCAGGACTTCATAACTTGCCTGGAACCTACACACAACCCCTGGGGAAGGAGAGGGGGACAGCAGTGTAGAAAATCTGAATTGATCAAATTTCGTTTCTGACATAATAAGGACTTAGAATAGAAATTTTTGAAAATAAGAAGAGTGACCAGATTGAGTTTACGGTTTGACATTTATACTCACTATTTAATTAACTGCAGATAATAATGATAAAATGCCAGTTCCTACACTCAAGAAGCTCACAGTTTAATAGAGAAGATAGGCAAGAACACAGTTAATCATGATATGTGAAGTGCTTAATAGGTAAATATTAATATATTAATACAAGGTGACATAATAATAGTGGGGCGGGGAGTGCAACTTGAGCTCAGTTTTGAAGGACAAAAAGCAGTTAACCACAGATGGGTGGGGAAATGCTGAGTTCTGTTTTGGCCTTGTTGCATCTGAGGAATGGTTTTTGTTGTTTAAAATCAGGGAAACTTGGTCACGTCTACATGTTAAGGGGTGTGGAGGAGTGGAGAAGTAGAAGGTAAAGAAAGTGGCTACAATTGGTGGCCTGAGAGCCCAGAGGCAGAACGCAAAGAGACTCAGATCATGGCCCAGACGTTGGCCTTGGTCAGAATAAGGAAGTGGAGAACAGGCGGAGATGGGAATAATGCACATACAGGAAATTAACAGAGTTCACGCTTGGTGGCCTCTATTTTACGTGAGAGTAGAAGTTAGCAGAGTTTTAAGGAGGGGAGTTACATGGCCAGATTTGTATTTTTAAACACTCTAGTTGAGATTCAAGGAATGGATTAAAGAGAGAAGATGAGGAAAGACTAGAAGCTGAGAGATCTATTAGGAGATCATTGGACTCATTCAGAAAAAAAAGAAAAATCATGAAAGCCTGAATAAGGACAGTGACAGTGGAAGGGAATAAAAGGAATGATCTCCATAGATATTTATGAGCCAAAATCATTCTAAGAAGTGATTGTTTAGTTTTCACAAATGAGGGAAAGAGAAGAAAGAGGAGGATGCCCAACGCTGGACATCTGGCTGATGAGAAATCTTGGCAGGAACAGGGAAAGGTTTTAGGGAGAAAATAATGATCTTAACTTTGAACACATTGAGATATAGATAAAGATACTGACAAGGTAATAAATTTAGACAGAAATTTATTTAGATATGTCTATAGAAGGCAATTGGATCTGCGGATCCCGAGTTCAAGAGAGAAGGTTTGAGCAGGAGAGAGAAACTGGGGAGAAATAGGTTCCCACAGGAATGGTGGTTGAAACAATGGGGGTATAGCTGAGATCAGCTTGCAGGAGTGTGTGAAGAGGAAGATTCTGTGGCCTTTGTTTTTAATCCATTCCTGTAATTCACCAATTTGATACCCTTCATTGTCTTCAATGGTTCTTAAATATCTATCCTACATTCACACTCTGAGTTGACATTATTTCCTCTCATGTGGTGCTCCTGTTGGTCAGTGGAGCCCCAAAACGCCCACACAGGCCATGGGAACTAGGATCTGCTATAAACATGTCCTATTATCAGGAATTTACTTGTTATAGTTGTACAGTGAAGGCTTACAACTGCCAATTGAATGTCTCCTTAGTAGCAGAAAGCATACTGAGCTAAAAGCGAGAATCCCCTTTCGTTGGCTGTGACACTAGTTATGGCATATTGGACAAATTTATGCAATTTCTGGTTACCAAAATTAATACTCTTTTGAGTACAATGTGTCACTTTGCTATTTCAGTCATCTTATATACACATTCACATGTACACATCAAATTACCAAAAATGCCTTTAACCCATTTTAATGATATATTATAATACACTAATTAAATACATTTCCATTTTTTACCACAGAAAATCAAAAGGTCTGCTTTTCTTGTAGTATCTCATAAATGATCTTAATACTGACCCAAATATAACCTGTTAATTACCCTCTGTGTACCTTCCAGGCCCTGATTAGTTGTATTTAGCATCTATGTGAGACTGTGATTCTCCTCTGGAAATCTTCCGTATAGCTTGTAATTCCCAGTGGAAAAAAATTGCTGTGACCTATATAGTTGGAGAAAAGAAAACACAGCTACACTTTTCCAAATGCAGAACAAAGCAGTGAAATAACATACCTTTCACTAGGGACTTGGTGTTATCTGAAACCCTATAATCCACATCCTATTCTGCTTTTTCAATAGGTTGGATGATTTTAGGGGCAGGTCAAAGAACTAATCAATTCTGAAACAGCATCTACAAAAATAGATGATGTTCATCTAAAGGGCAACCTAGTCATAAAGCCTAGTAAATAAACACACGGGCTTTCTATAGCAGGGTTCCCCTAAACATAACCACAATACAGGCTTGGCAATGTGGTGTTCCACCAATACCATCAAAAGAATTTACCAAGCACCAACACGTAGGATGAACTATGTGATTAAACTGACATGGTCCCTGAACTCCTAGAATTTATAATGTAATCTAACTCTGCACTCCTCATGGAACACTTAAGAACCTAAAACTCATTGGGTCCCAAACTAAACTTTTATCCTAAATTGCTTTTTCTCCTGTGCATCTTATGCTGGTGAAGGAATTCAAGGCATCCAAGATTCTTCTCTTTCTCACCCTCCGTAATCACTCCATATTTAAAGCTTACTGGTTCAACCTCTTAATTGTGCCTTGAACCATTGTCTTTTGCTTCATCTCTATGGCCATCACCCTTTCAGTAAGATTACTGTAATATCAGTTGCCCTGAATCCCCTCCTCCAATCTATCCTTCACGCTGCCACTGGAGTGATTTAACCTTCCAATCTCAGTATGTTGCTCATCTGCTCAAATGCTTCCCAATCACTTATCTTGTAAAAAGCTCCACCTTTTCTTTCTTGCTACTCCTACTCATCTTTTAAGCCTCTCAGACTCATTCAGCTGTTCATTCACTCAATAAATATTTGTTAAGCACAAACTGTGTGTCGCAGACAGTGCTAGGCACTGGAAGTACAGCGGCGATGTTGTCCTGGCCTCACAAAATTTGCAGTGGCAAAAAAGCCAATGAAATAACATTAAAGTATGATAAATATTGTGAGGAACAATCTGGGGTACAAACAATAAGAAGAGAGTTCTGGGGACCCCCAATATTTAGGATGTGGGTAGAGGAAGAAAAGCCTTCAGGGGACTGGCCAATAAGGTGGGAGAGAATGTGCTGGCTTGGAGAGGCAAAGGAAGAAAGTAATTTGAAAAGGAAAGAATAATCAAGAGTATCAAATACTGTCAAGAGGTCAAGGAAATAAGGACTGAAGATTATCTTGAAATTTAACAGAGGGAAAAGGATTTGCGGGGAGGGGTGAAGGCAAAAGCCAGCATAGACTGAGGCGGCGTGAGTGAAAGATAAAGGGGGACAAGTGTAGAAATTCGGCTATAAGCACGAGAGGAGATTGGGTAGATGGAAAAAATTTAGGATTGGGGGAGACTCCTCTAAAGGGCCCATGCAGTTTCTTGAGTACCATCATAATAATAGCAACTATTGTCTTATATTAAATTGTTTGAGTTTCTGTTCTAGCACTGAAAGGCAAAAAACACATCATTTCATTTTTATATTTTCAACACCTAGCACAAGTTCAGGTACAAATAAGCCCTCAATAAATATTGGCTTAAAGGGTAAAAACATGAGTAATCTGCTGTCATCCAAATTTTTTTTTTTTTTTTTTGAGACAGAGTCTCACTCTGTTGCCTGGGCTGTAGAGTGCCCATGGCATCAGCCTAGCTCACAGCAACCTCAAACTCCTGGGCTCAAGCAATCCTCCTGCCTCAGCCTCCCGAGTAGCTGGGACTACAGGCAAGTGCCACCATGCCCGGCTAATTTTTTACATATATTTTTAGTTGTCCAATTAATTTTTTCTATTTTATAGTAGAGACGGGTTCTCACTCTTGCTCAGGCTGGATTTGAACTCCTGACCTTGAGCAATCCACCCGCCTCGGCCTCCCAGAGTGCTAGGATTACAGGCGTGAGCCACCGCGCCCGGCCAGTCATCCAAATTTGAGATTCATTCTCCAGTTCCCAACCTCCTTGATTTGTGTCCATGTGCCTGTTAACTGCCTGTCCTGACTTGTAACTCCGAGGGTCCTACAAGCTTCAGGTCTTTGAACCCCTCCCCCGTCCCACATATACTCCTTCTGTTCACCAACACCTGGAACTTAACACATGAGCAATTGCACTCATCACTTTTCTCCCCTGTAGGTCAGATGGTGTACTTTTCCAGCTTCTCTTAGACTTTTTACACCCATACATATTTGAAGACTATTCTAAAGATTGTGTTCCAATCCTTGCTGTTCAGATGTTGTGACAAACATGGCTAGACCCGAGTGTAGATCTTTCCATGTTCAAAAAGGGCAGCCTTTTACTTTCCCCAAATAATAAGCTATTACTTTATCATATATTCCATCAACACTGTACACCAGATGTTTGCTTAACAAATTAAAACTCTGAATTCTTGATCCAGTGCTTTACCTGAGGAGCAGATAAACTTTAGACATGGTTATCTACCACAAAATAATCCACCAAGAACATTAGATTATTTTTAGTTTTTATTCACTGTCCCAGTCTTTGTTACTCTGGACTGGTTATGGTCTTCAGGTCATAGGCTAAAACTAAACAATCTTAACATATAGACTCTCTGCATCACAATATTTCTGCATAAATTAAGGCAGTAGGAATTTTCTCTGGACAAAGCAGTTAAAAATACCCAGTGGAAATGTGTTCTTCTTAGTTGTGTGACACCATTTTTTAATGAGCAAGGCATATGCCCTCTAGCTTAGATAACATAAAAACAGGCAGTCTTTGATGTACGAACAATGTGATATTATCAGAATAATGTAAGATGATCTAGAATCGATCATTTTATGTTAGCTAAACACTACCTGAAAAAAAGAATTTTAGCTATAATATTATAATTATTCTAAAATTTAAGATAATCTTTTAAAAGTTTCCTCATTCAGTTACTTCATTATATGCACAGTTTGCAGATAGCTCATATTTACAGGATGCCCCAGGAAATAATAACTGTGCAATGCCGGCTTCACTGACTTTTAGTTTAATTTAGTTTCACCTCTTAATATTTTTCAGCCTCCTCCAACTAATTCCATTTAGAAGTAAACTCTGCTGCTGTGCTAGTTAAGTCTTCTGGGAAGCAGACACCAAGATGGAGTCTGTAAGGCAAGAGATATGCCTGAGAAAGATAAAGGGAGATGGGCTTACGTTGTGTTTGTATGTACTATACAAAAGGTGGAGAACATGCCAATTATCCAGATCAGAGACTTTGGAGGGAATGAGCCAATGAAGATTACCACTACCGACTTAGACACAGAGTGTTTGTTCAAACAATACCAGCTCATTTGAAACCTCGTTGAGCAACAGCAGAGTTAAACATACGCAAGGTCACATGCAGTCTCTTCTGTATCATAAAGCACTTCCTGAACACTCTCTCTTTAAAGGAGGCAAACTGAGGCACAGTTCATGGACAGAGTCAGGAAAAGCCTGGCGCTCTTGCCCTCCAATCAGTGATCCTAACCCAGTGCGTTCGCTCCCCTCCCCTCCCCCTGATGCAAAGCTCGATGTGTGTTGAATACACTCAGTAGTTCTCAACATGTTTTTTCCTTACAGTTCTTTATTAGCAACATTCATTTAGGTTTTGGACTCTTGTCAAGTGTAATGTGAATGGAGACCAGATGCCTTTTCTGAACTCAACAGAACAAGAGGAGAGTCACAGAGCCCATCTTGCCACAATCAAAACTAGTGCTTACAACAACACCCACTGTTGGTGACAGGCTGTGTGGAAGAGGGCCAGTGCTGATCTAGCAGTATATGCCAGCTCAATGAGTCAGAAAAATGTTTCAGATGTGCCAGGTTGCTCAGAAATCCCCATCGGTTTCTGAGCAGAATAATTGTTGTATTCCACAAGAGCAAGGAACCAAGATGATAAGAAGGAACATCCCTGGGATGGTGTGTCCTTCGCATCCGTGGCTGGCAGCAGAGGGCCCCAACTTTGAAAAAGATACCACAGACTCGCAGGAAGGGCTGCAAAGGCTAGGGTGTCTGGCAGCCATTCAGAAACACAGGAAGGGGGGAGAAGCAATTGTGGGAAGGAATTCAAGGCAGACAAAAGGATTAACAGGAAAAAGATGCAGGGTGTAGGGGGATGGATGATTACCGTTTGCTGTGGGTTTAGCAACAGTGACATGTTTTTATGAATATTTACAAGAACATTTGGAAGCTGTGTCTTTTGCCCACACAGCCTCCGCCCCCAGACCTCTTGGTAAGAGCTGCATCATATTTAATGAGGCTGGGGGTGGAAGGGGGAACCAGGTCCTCTGTGCCTCCAGATGGCCATTACCTTGCCCGGTTGCCAAGACTCCCAGGGGCAAATATTAAGTGAAGGAAAGTTTGAACAACAGAAGCCAGGCCTGGGTTTCCCTGCTTGCAACATGAAGCCTGATGGGGAATTAAAGGGAATGAGAAGTGGGAAAAAAATGATATTAAAAAGACATGAAAGGAATGAAGTAAGAGAGTCTCAAGAGAAAGGCCAATTTCCGTGCCAATGTTCTTGACCTCTTCAGTAGAGTAAAGGAGTTTATCAGTGTTGCTCTCTAAGTTAAATGAGTTATTAATAAAATCCCATCAGTTTTCTCTCAATCCTTGTGCATAGACTAACAGGTCAGCCTCCTATCCCTCTGGACTTCTGCTGTCTAGCTTCAGGCCACTTCATTCTACCTCTACTTCCACCAGAAGAGCCTTCTTTCCTGGTTGATTTTCTAAGTTTTTATCCCCTTCAGTATTTCTCTAATTATGTATTGAGGCAGAAGAGCAGTAGTCCAAAGCACACGTTCTGGAACTATACTGCCCACATTCTAATCCAGGCTCTATCACTCTGGGAAAGTTGCCTCTCCTCTTTAAATTTCAATTTTATCATCTGTAAATCTGTAAAGGGGAGCTGATAACAGATAAAGGTGAAGGGATATAAACAAAGGAAAGCACTTGACATACAGTAAGGGCTCAATAAATGCTAGTATTATTACAGATCATCCTCAACTTTCATGCAATAAGCATCTTGCATATGACCCATGTTTTCATACATCATAGGCTGATACCACTAAAATACTGAATTCAGACTTTCAAATGTCAACTGACTCACAGTAATGTCTAGTTAATCGAGACTCTTGACTAGCAGCTACTGAAAGAGGGAAGGAGGTTTCATGTGTGGGAATCTGTGGCAGTATTAACCTTTGGACTAATGCAAAGCAAACCTTCTGGCAAATTTGTGTTGTCTCTTGCCATCAGCAGCCCAGTAGAAAATCATGATTACATTTCTTTCCTAATAAAGTTGGGTATTTTTGTTTTTCCTGGAATTAATAGTCACATCTTTTTTGTTCATTTGTTTGTTTGCTGGCTTGCTTGATTTTCTATGTACCTTTCTCTGATTCTTTCCAAACTCTTTAAAAGGAATGTTAAATCCCTTTAATCAACATTTTCCACATAATTGAATGATCAAATCCATTTCATTTATTGAAGACAGACCTGCTGGAACTTTCCATTCTCTTGCTCTGATCTGCACTAGCAGCTGTCAGCATTCACGCTGAGTTTGTCTTTAACTATCATCTGAGGGATTTCTTTAGCGCTCTCCCTCGTTGGATCCCTTATTTCCTTTATCACATATATTTCTCTTCAGTTCATTTCTCTCCTTTACTTAACAACATTCACAAATAGCTTACTAGGAAAGAGTACATGGAAAGTAAGCTCTTTATAAAGTTGCATACAAAAAAATTCTTCATTCTCTTTTTGCACTTATTTGATAGTTTGGCTGGGTGAATAATTCCAGGTTGAATTAGTAGCTCCTCAAAATTTTGAATTCCTTTCTCGGTAGTCTTCTACCTTCCAGTGTTGCTGTTTAAAAGTCAGATGCCATTCTCACTCTAACCCTTTGATACCATGTTTTTTCTCCTTGGAAGCGCTTAGAATCTTTTCTTTATTTCCAGTGTTTTGAAATTTTAGGATGATGTTCTATCATGTGAGTCTTTTTTTTTTCATTTTGCTGAACACTCAATTTCCAATCTTTAGAAACATAACTTTCAGTTTGATAAAACTTTCTTTTTCATTTATAATTTCTACCCCACTATTTTCTATGATCTCTCTTTTCAAACTTAGATGCTGACCTCTTGGATTGAACCTTTGGTTTTCTTTCATTTATCTGCTACTTTAAATTTTTTGTCTTGTTTTATTTTCTAGGAGATTTCTTTGATTTTGTCTTCTTAGCCTTCAATTAATTTTTAAAATATTTCTATCTTTTTTTAATTTCTGAGAGTTCTTACTTCTTTTCTGATTTTTTAAAAGTATTCTGTTTTGGTTTTATGAATCTTTTCTATCAAAAGATATTACAAAGTGTTTTGTTTTTTCCATTTTTCTTAATTCTTAATTCTGTTTTCTTATGAATTCCTTAGTTAGTTATGTTGTTTTGGTCTCTGTTGAAGGTTTTCCTCAAATGTCTAGCAATCTGTCTACAGACATTTAAGAGTGGGACAATAAAAAGCTGACCTAAAGCCCTTGTTGACCAGTATACTTTTCTCTTGGGGAATTAAGCACTTTCTTCAGGAAACGCCCCAAATGTCAATATCCATAGGTCTTTCTTAAGGAGCTGATCTCTAGTCTTCTGACTGGGATGTATACACCTGGCGTCCAGCATTAATGGAGCTTAGTAGCAGAAGGAGGCTGAGAAGAGCTTCTCATTTTCCTCTATAAAAACTTCAATTCAACCTTTCTAATTCCACCTCACTCCTGCCTTCCACTGTGCCCAGTGCACCAAAGTCCAAATCCTCTCTGATTCAGTATAGCTAATGAATAAATAATATAACCACATTATAAATATATACACACACACAAATGGGATTCTACCATCCACATGACTTTTTCTCTTGTTTCCTTTTTTCTATGTCAGTACACATAGCTCTACTTTTCACCAAGAGTACTGATCCCCAGAGGGATTATCCTTAAAATGACAATTTGATCTGAAAATCATGTTACCTCTTTAAGCCAAAATTTCCAATCAAATGAAAACTCATTTGCATAAAAATTGACATGTGATATTCAATAGACCTATCACATCCAACATCATCTAAAAGTAACAATAAAATTGTCAAAGTTTGTGACCGTTTATGTTCATTTGTTTTATTTGTCATCATTAATATCATATTTATGTCCACCTATCCCTACCACCCTTCTATCGCTCCCCAAATCACTGTATATTAAGAACCCAAAATCTTTTCATGGAAAATCCAGTGAATATTCCACCCACAGGGCTCTGTTTTAACCCCAAAAAAGATTTCCATGTAAAGCAATAATGGAAAACTTATAAAAAAAGAAATGAAATAAAAGGAAAAAGAAAAAATGGTGGAGAGGTGCAGAATATATAAATATCTTTTAGGCTGTTGATTAATTATTTAGCTAAGTAAGTTAGAAATCCCTCTCCCCTCTCCACCAAAAAAGAAAAAAATTTAAAAACACAAATTTTTCTTAGAATTTTGTTAATTTTGAATTCTTTTTCCTTAGGGGTTATATTGGTCTAGGCATTTGGTTGCAATCAACAGAATCCACTCTCACTATGATAAGCAAGAAATGGATATATTAAAGTATATTAGGTAACTTACAGCATTGTTGGGAAGGCCGAAGAAATAGACCTGAGGCTCGTGGTCTAAAGTTAAATCATGCCAGAGAAGTGGTCTGAGGAGAAAACTGCCACTGCATGATCATCATCCCTGGTGCCACTTCCTTGTCACCCTTGCAACCACTGATGTCCCCCGAAACTGGATACCTCTACACAAGCTAACAAACTGGAAGCTATTTTGTTTTGTTGTTCATTCCTGAATCGACATCTTACTCAGATTATTAGTCTTAGTTCAAAAGTGGTTGAAGATTTTTTAAAATAAGTCAAATAATAACTATATTTATCAAATGCTTTTTAGGTTAAGCTGTTCTAAGTGCTTTACATATGTGAAATTATGAATGCAAACATCATCCCAAATCTCATCTTTTACACAAAAGTTGAAATATTCTTCTAATCCTTTGTAAAATTTTTTTCCTTTTGGTCTTTGTAATTTTGCAGCTTTATTAAGTTACAATTGATAATGCAATGTACTGCACATATTTGAGGTGTACTATTTGATCAGTTTTGTTGTATATACGATAGTCTCCTATTATCTGTGGGGAATAGATTTCAAAACCCCCAATGGATGCTTGAAACTGTGGATAGTACCAAGCCCGATATATGTTGTTTTTTCCTATATTGTACATACATATCTATGATAACATTTAATTTACAAATTAGGCACATTAATAGATCAACAGTAACTAATAATGAAATAGAGCAACTATAACAATATACTTAAATAAAGGTTATATGGATGTGGTGTCTCTCTCTTTCAAAATGCCATAATATTTTCAGACCATAATTGAAACTATAGAAAGTACAACTCTGGAAAGAGGGAACAATTAGGTACACCTCTGACACCATTACCATAAAAACATCATGAATCTACCCCAAAGTTTCCTCATATCCTTTGTAATCCATTCTACCTTCCTCATACTCCCCCTGTCCACTGGCAATCATGGATCTGTTTTCTGTTATAAGAACAGAAAACAGTTTCCATATTTTTTTTAAATGGAATAATACACCACGTATTCTTTTTTTTTCTGGCATAATAATTTGAGATTAATCCATGTGTTTGCATGTATCAATAGTTCATTCTTTTTATTTCTCAATTGTATTTCATTGTATGGATATAGCATATTTCATTTGCCTGTTAATCTGTTGATAGACATCTGGGTTGTTTACAGTTTGGGGCTATTACCATTATGAACATTTATGTGCAAGTCTTTGTGCAGATATATGCTTTCATTTCTCTTTGGTAAATACTCAGAAGAGAAATGGCTGAGTCAAATGGTAGGCATATATTTTACTTTTTAATTGTCAAACTGTTTTACAAAATGGCTATACCATTTGTATTAACAGAAGCAGTCTATGAGAGCTCCAGTAACTTCAAATTCTGATCACTTGCTATGATGAGTCTTATTTTAGCCATTTTATTGGGTATTGTTATGGTTTTAGTTTGCATTTCCCTAGTGCCTGTAATGTTGAGCTTCTTTTTGTGTGTTTAATTGCCATTCATCTCTTCTTTGATGAAGCGTGTGTTCAAATCTCTTGCCCACTTTTAATTGGGTTGTTTTTGTGTAATTAATTTGTGAGATTTCTTTATATATTCTAAATATAGGTCCTTTATCAGTTAAGCGTTTTTCAAATATTTTCTCTCATTCTATGACTTGCCTTTTCATTTTCCTTGTATTATCTTTCAAAAGTAAAAGTTCTTGATTTTAATGAGGCCTCATTTATTGGTTTTATCTTTTGTAGTTTGTGCTTTCTGTGTACTACTTACAAAATCTTTGCCAGACCCATGGTCACTACCATTTTTTTTCTGGGCTTTCATGTTTTCATATATGATTTTTATAGTTTTAGTGCTTATATTTAGGTCTATGATCCAGTTTGAGTCAATTTTGTATATGGTGTGAGATCAGTTCATTCTTCTGTGTAGGGTTTATTCAATTGCACCACTTGTTAGAAAGATGATCTTTTATCCATTGAATTTCCTTGGTATATTTGTCAAACAACATTTGACCAAATCTATTTGTATCTATTTGTGGACTTCAATTCTTCTCCACTGATCTATATCTTTATTTTTGTACCAATACCACACTGCCTTGATTACGGTAGTTTTATAATAAGTCTTGAAATCACGTGGTGTTAGTACTTCTGCTTTGTTCTTTTTCAGTGTGTTACTTTGTGGGTGTGTGTGCGTGGGTGTGTATGTGTTATTCTAGGTGCTTTGCATTTCCAAATAAATTTTAGAATCATCCATCCTAAACTTATTGGTTTGTACAAATCCTGCTAGAATTGTCATTAAGATTGCATTAAGTCTGTGGATTAATTTAGGATAAAATGGAATTATAATAATGTTGAGTCTTCTGGTTCATGAATACAGTACATCTCACCATTGATTTAAGCTTTCTTTGGTTGCTCTCGACAAGGTTTACAATTTTCAGTGTGTGTGTTTTGAACAAATATTGTCAAATTTATCCTTAAATATTTTATATTTTGATGTTATTATAAATGGCATTATGTTTATATTAATTTCAAGTTATGATTGTTTATTGCTATTAATAGTATATGAAAATATAATTGATTTTGTATATTAACTTTGATTCCTGCAATCTTTCTAAGCTTATTAGTTCTAGTAGCTTTTTTATTCATTCCGTAGAATTTTTCAATATGAATGATCATGTCATCTGTGAAAACAGACAGTTTTACTTCTCCTATTAACAATTTTATGCGTGTTTCTTTCTTGTTCTGTTGTACTAGCTAGAATTTCTGGGTCAATGTTAAAGACAATTAGTAAGGAGACTGGGAATTCCAATTCTAACTTCTGATTTAGGTAGGCAAAACTTATAATTTGAGAATTCCTCCCAAATATAAAAAGACTACTTAAAAGTGGGTAGAGAATCACAAATACGGCAACCACTCTTGGGAAGAGAAGAAATTAGCAGGGAACAGTAGGAATAAAAGGGACAAACAAAAACAAAAATTATCTATGTCCTTTAACTTTTATTTTCCCCCAGATCAGGACATTCTATAGTAAATTAAGAAAATGGGCCCACCTAAGTGGTAAAAAAAAAAAAAAAAATCCTAAAGACAGGAAAGTACACTGCGTCACACATGCAAAATTTACTTTTACTAAGGAAAATTGAATTAGGTTTCTGCTTCTTCATACTTCATAAGTATCATAATCTATGATACTCAATGCATATTGATTTATTTTACTTCTAATTAGACTACAACCAATGCTTTTGATTTTGTGTATAGTTTAGGCAATTTAATATGTTTCTTATGTATGGTGTACTAGGTTGAATAGTGTCACCCTCAAAATTCATGTCTATGCAGAGTCTCAGAATATGATCGTATTTGGAAATAGTCTTTGCACATGTAATTAATTAAGTTCATGCTGGATCAGGGTGGGTACTAGTTAAAGAAAGCCATTAGGAAACACAGAAGAAAGCAAGTCATATGGTGATGGAGGCCGAGATGCTGTACGCCAAGGAATGCCAAAGGATGCTGGTAAACACCAGAAGCTAGGAAGAGACAAGGACTAGTCTCCCTTCAGAGGGAGCACAGCCCTACTAACACCTTCATTTCAGACTTCTAGCCTCCACAGCTGTGACAGAATACATTTCTGTTATTTTAAGCCATCCAGTTTTTGATATTCTGTTACAGCAGTCCTTGAAAACTGACACAAATTTTGTTACCAAGAAGTGGGGTACTGCTGTAAATGCCTAAAAATGTGGAAGTGGCTTTGGAATTGGGTAATGGGTAGAGGCTGGAAGAATTTTGAGGCACATGATAGAAAAAGCCTAGATTTCCTCGAAGAGACGGTTGGTAGAAATATAGATTTTAAAGGTGATTCTGATGAAGTCTCAGAAGGAAATGAAGAACATGTGATTGGACACTGGAGGACAGGTGATCCTTGTTATCAAGTGGCAGAAAACTCAGCAAGTTGTGTTCTAGTGTTGAGTGGAGAATAGAATTTATAAACAATAAACTTGGATATTTAGCTGAGAAGATTTCCAAAATGTGGAAGTTTCATTCTGATTTCTTCTTACTGTTTGTTGTAAAATGCAAAGAGATTTATTGAGGAAGAAACTATTAAGTAAAAAGGAACCAGCACTTGATGATTTAGAAATTCTCAGCCAATCCTCATACCTTTTCTCAAACTTTTTTAAATTTGATGAAAAGATTACACATGCAACTCATGGATCCATTCGACCATCTCAGCAGAAGTCAGGAATAGAGATGAGGTTATCCAGGAAAGATCTGTGGAAGACCCTCTTATATAATGTCATGGTCCTCCATGGATTACAGAGGACCAGCAACGTTTTGGAGAATGTTACACCAGCAGAAACACTCCCAGACTGGACTGAATGCACATAAACAGGAGGAAATGAAGGAAGCATAAACCCAAGGGCAGAACCATAAACGCAGAGGGCAGGTCACCGCCTTCTCAGGCCAGAGGTGGAGCATCTAGCCACAGATGATTATTCTCAGGCCTTGAAACTTAATTTAATTTGCTCTGCTATTGTTAAGCACTGGACACTAGAGGCAGAGTTCCTATGATATGTTCTTTGTAAATTTATTTTTTGCATGAGTGCATGTTTGTGATATATAGGCATCCTCAAGGTATAGGCCCCAGCATTAGTCCCCATTTGCCAGGATGAAAGTCTAATGTTCTTAAGTATTTAGTAAAGAGAAAATGGCAAGGATTTTATATATATCATCTTCATTCTTCATCTAGTTTATCCTTAGCTTAAACCATTGTTATGTTTCATCAGGTTAATTCTCACAACAGGTGTTTATTTTGACTTATTTATAAAAAACTGATGTTAAATATTTACCTTTTCAATATGTTGATAACTAAGAAATTTTACATGTTTTTTATGGAAGCCAGGTGATTTATTTAATTTATTCTGATTTAGTTTGTATGTTCATTGTTATTCAATATATAAGTTATGGTTATTAATTACATGTTTTACTTTTTAAAAATATTTTATCAATTAATTGTTTGAGTTCATTGATAAATATACCATGCCAATACATTTACTTAAGTTAATGGTTAGAGTTAGACGAATAACAAAGTCCTATTTAACACACATGATTAAATGAAAAAATGAAAAGGGAGGAAATAAGCATTATTTAAAATCTAACTTCAAAATAATATTTTTAAAACTGTACCTGATTAAATAGAATTACAACATGGAAGGATGGATTCAAAGAGAGTTCAGAGTTTGGGCTCCTGACACTCAAACAGGCCAAAGCATTGGAGGAAATTAGTGCCTCTCCAAGGAGATAAGCCACGACAGATTGAGCATGACCGAACTTCTCAATGAACCGAATGCACATAAAATGTCTCAGTGGATTTTAACATTCTGAATTGAAACCTGCGTTGCTAATGGTTTTACTGCATGATATCCACAGAGATGCCTTGATAGCAAGCAAATGATCAAAATCAACGTCAATGTGCAAAATAACTTAAGATAAAATACACATGACCCAAGCCTTTTAGCAGGTAATGAGTTGTCTTAATCATTTCAAATTATACTTTATGAAGTTATTCAAAATTCTGAGTAAAATACTTTTTTTCTTTCAAAATCTTTTTTTTCCAAATTAGCTTGTCAAGGCCAAAATGATATATCATTACAGACCTTCAATATGACTGCTTTTCAAACACAAAATGTCTATTACAAAAATCAGATTTACCTGATTAAATTAATGCTAGGCTTTTTGTGGAGAAGGAATTTTTAATAAAAGACATATTTTAAAATATAGTCATTTGCTTCACTTCAGACACTTTCTGTAAAATCAACACATTTCAAACAAAAGTATTCAATAATTGTGTTCCTAAGTTCAAGTGAAATGAATATGGATTTTTATGTTATAGTTGTGCTCCCAAATCATAGGTGCATGAACATTTGGCCAGTTCGAAGCGTAGTCCAAGACAAAACATTTATTATAGTCACAGTGGTCCTAAAACTAGGAAAGCAGTGTCCCCACCTACATTGAATCTGCTCTAACTCTACAATAGCCAGGGCCATTCTAAGAACTGCATTTCCCCAGGTGTGGGGAAGACAGGAAGTAGCCTGCCATTGTCCTAATTGTCCCTGACCAAGTCCAAGCTGTGACTTCTGCTGCTGCTACAACAGTGCAGTGCTTTATGCAGCAGTCACAGCTATTCATAAAACAGACATTCCTATGAGATTTTGTTGTTGTCAGAAGTTTCCTTACAAAATATACAGATAATATAAGAAAAAGAAGCACAATGCAGGAAATAAGGAAAGAGGCGTTACAGGGGAAAAAATTAAATGGTGAAGAACATCACAACAAATAGATTAGAAAAATGTAAGCATGTCCTACTTAATATACATTTTACATTTTAAATTTTTTTTAACTATGATAGCTTACGAGAAAGAAAACAGAACATATAAACTCTATGGCTTTTGTTATCCAACTTATTCTCATGGGCAAAGGGTGTTCATACCAGGGCTGGGAGTTTTATAGGCTAGCAGATAAAAAGAAAATAATAAGCACCCACAGTCTTCCAATGAGATAAAATGCTTGTGATGGTTAACTTCTGTTTATCTCTAGATCCACTCACCATTCTTCTCTGCTCTTCTCTGTGCACCAGGAGGCTGATCCCCAAAGACTACCCAGGCTTCTCATATCACTGGGAGATCAGGACATCAGAGGGTAGGAAATGAGCTGTGCCAGGATCGTCCACAGCTTCAGCTCTTTCCAATCTCTGGTAACCATTCCCTGTGCTTGGCCCCTTCAGGACGAGGGGTAGTACCACGACCTTCTGCTGCTAAGTCCCTGAATGAATTACCATCTCGTCTTGGTTCCTATAACTCTGCCTACCTCTCTATAAATCATCTCTTCTTTAAACTTTCTTCAGCTAAACCTTACTGAATGTGCCATCTGTTACCTGCTAGGACTCATACCGTTGGATCACTGTTAATATTTTATTTCCATTTAGTCTTTTACGTGTATACTTTCATTTTGCTTGATGTAGTATACATTAACCCCCCATATTGTTGAGAACTGTTTACAAACATCATGTAAACCTAAATTATTTAACTTTCTGATGGACTGTGCAAATTTTAAATAACATAAGCAATGCTGCAAAGAACATCTTTGTATATAAATTATTGTTTGAATTTCTGATTCTTTCCATAGGATGAATTCTTAGAATTTAATACTGGGTCAAGAGTAAAGACACATTTACAATTCTTGATACATGCTGCCAAATTGCTTTCCAAGCTGTACAGATTTTCACAGTTATATGGTGAGTATAAGTGTTCACCATGCTTCATCCTTGACAGCACTGAGTATTATCATTTTCCATCTTTGCTAATTTCTTAAGGGAAAAGACATGTATTTTTTCCATTTGCATTTTTATATTGTTTATAAGGATAAATTTTCTAGCACTGGTTAGTATTTTTTTCTTTACTATTTTTGAATATCTTTGCCTATTTACCTACTGTAATTTGTATGTATTTCATATTTACAACTTTAATTATATTCTTCCTGTATTATTTTTATTGCAAATATTTCTCTAGTCTGTACTTTGTATTTCAATTTTGTTAATGATTTTACATCTTTTTTAATGTGATCAAATCTATCAATAATTTACATTATTATTTCCTCCATTTATTTATTTTGAGACAATGTCTCTCTCTGTTGCCCAGGCTAGAGTGTAATGGCATCATCATAGCTCACTGCAATCTCAAACTGCTGGATTCAAGAGATCCTCCTGCCTCAGCCTCCCAAGTAGCTAGGATTAGAGGAACATGCCACTATGCCTGGCTATTTTTTTTTTTTATTATTTTTTTATAGAGCTGGGGTCTCACAATTGCCCAGGCTGGTCTCAAACTTCTAACCTCAAGCGATCCTTCCCCACCCAGCCTCCCAAAGTGCTAGGATTACAGGTGTGCACCACCGCACCCAGCCATTTCTTCCTTTAATTAAGCTCACAGGGTTCATCTTCACTTGGTGATCAAAAATATATTCCTATATATACCTTATGTAACTTTTTGTTTTAAAATAGTTTCAAACTCACAGAAAAGTTGCAAAAATAGCTTAAAGAACTCTCTTATATCCTTTACCAAGATTCATTAATTTTTATTATTTCTGCCACATTTGCTTCTTTTGCTTTATAATCTCACTCACTCTGTCTCATATGTGTGCACATAGGTAATTTATTTTTTCTAAACTATTTGAGAGTAGATTTCATACATCATGACCTTTTACACCTTAGTATTTTGATGTGCATTTTCTAAGACCAAGAATATTTGGTTTACATTGCCATGGAATAATTATGAGAGAATTTAACGCAGATACCGTATTTTTTTCTAATCTGTAGTCTATATTTAATCTTTTCAAAAGTCTTAATAATGTCCCTTATAGAATCCATCCCCCTCAAGTATAGGATCTAGTCAAGGATTATGCATGGTGTTTAGTTGTCCATGTCTCTTTAGTCCCCCTTAATCTGGAGCAATTTCTCAGTTTTTCCATGTCTTTCATGATATTTTAATTTTTAAAGAACACAAGCTAGTTAGTGTATAGAACATCCCTCAGTTTGAGTTTGTCTAATGTTCTCTCATGAGTGGATTCAGGTTACTCTTCTCAGTAATGTCATATCCTTCTCATAGTATTACATCTAGAGGCACACAATGTTCATCATTAGCGATTTAAAGTTTAACTACCCAGTCATGGCATTAAGGTTTTTCTTCTGTGTAATTAAGTATTTTCCTCTTGCAATTAATAACAATCTGTGGGAAGACATATGGAGACCAAGCAAACATCATCTTCATCAAACTTCCCCCGTAACTTTAGCATCCACTGATGATGACTCTTATTCTAACCCATCTTTACAATGTGGTTGTAAAATGCTGATTTTCCAACTCCACTTCCCCATCTATACTTAGCAGTGGACAGAAGCATCATTTCCTCTCCCATTTATTTTGCTCATTTATCTATTTTTATCAGTATGTATTCATAGATTTCTTTTTTATTCAATGTTTATTCTATTTTTAAGTTTGATTTTAAATGTTTTATCTGCCTTGTTAATTTTTAGTACAGCCGATTTTATTATTTATTAGGAAAAATCTTTATTCTTAGAGAATTTGTATTACTATAATTTCAAAATATTTTCATATTCATTATCCATCTTATCCCCATTTCAGTTATCTATTGCTACATAACAAACCATTCCAAAATTTAGTGGCTTAACTCAACAACAACTTATTATTTCACACAATCCCTTGGGTTGACTGGCCAGTTGCACTGATCTTGCCTGAGCTCACTCATGCAGCTTCACTTAGCTGGTGGGATGATCGTCTATGGCCTCACTCATTGTCTGGGTCATTAACAGGGTCTTTGTCATCACAAGTTCTTGCCTGGGCTTTCTCACATGGTGGTTTCAGGATTCCGTGACAGCAAGAGTGAAAACTGCCAGGCCACTTGAGGTCTTGCTTGGAAGTCACATGTCACTTCTACACTATATTGGTTGGAGTAAGTCATCAGGACAACACAGATTCAAAGACAAGAAGATAAATTATTCCTCTTGATTGTATGAGCTGCAAAGAGCTTATAGCCATCTTCAATTTACCACAGTCCCAATAGCAACACTGAGAATGAAGAGAGCTGGTTATTATCATCTCTCTTTAACAGAAGAGGAAACTGATGTACAAAGAAGTACATCAGTATAGTATAAAGCAGTACCACTTAAAAAACAGTCTACAGACCAGCTAATATCATCTGAGTGGTTGGTAGAAATGCAAATTCTCTGATCCCACCACAGGCCTGCTAATTAATAAAGAGATACCATCTAAATAACAGAGATATTTTAGTTGTAGATATTATGATATCATTCTACAGTAATGCAGATGGTATACCTGGCAGTAGGTTCCAGGAATCTATGCCCTGATTAACTCTCTAAGTGGCTCTTATGCACCCTGGAGTTGGAGAAGCAATGATATCATAAAAAATGAATTTGAAGACAAAGCATGCTCATGTTCCAGCTTCGTTACCTCCTAGCTGACATACTAGGTGAACCCTAGTCACCTACTAGGTGACCCTAAGTAGATCACTTATCCTTCTAGAACTTCAGTCTTTCTTATCAGAGGAAAAAAAGTTAATATCTACTTTGCCTACTCCGGCAGCCTGTTATGAATATCAAAAGAAGATGTTGTGTGGAAAAGCAAGCAGTGTAATAATGATGAATATGGTAATGTTGTCCAAGATCACAGAATTTATTAGTGACAGAATCAAGACTAAAACAGCTGGATTTCTGGTCTTAAACCTCTTCGGAGGCCAGGCGTGGTGGCTCACGCCTATAATCCTAGCACTCTGGGAGGCCGAGGTGGGTGGATTGCTCAAGGTCAGGAGTTTGAGACCAGCCTGAGCAAGAGCAAGACCTTGTCTCTACTATAAATAGAAAGAAATTAATTGGCCAACTAAAAATATTTGTAAAAAAATTAGCCGGGTATGGTGGCGCACGCCTGTAGTTCCAGCTACTCGGGAGGCTGAGGCAGAAGGATTGCTTGAGCCTAGGAGTCTGAGGTTGCTGTGAGCTAGGCTGACGCCACGGCACTCACTCTAGCCCGGGCAACAGAGTGAGACTCTGTCTCAACAACAAAAAAAAACTTCTTCGGGGACAAACATTAATTGGGCCAGAAGCTTTTCAGCCTTTTCTAGATCTTTAGAGCTACTGCAAACTGCATTTCTAATTACAAAGAGCAGGCAAGGAGTCAAGTGTGATGTGTTTTCAATGAAATAAATAGCCCCTTCTCTCTCCTCTCTCCTTCCTCTGTGGCACAGACACCTTCATTCGCTAAACAAGCTCATACAAGATCATCACAGCAGGGTATGGCCGTCTTCCTTTCTTTTCATGGGAAAGGATTATTGAGTGGGATGTGTTCAGGATGAGTGAGTGTTACTGAGGAGTAGGAGGTGGAGTGACAATCCTGGCCTAGATTGTGTTTTTCAAGTTTGATACATGTCAGTGAAATGGCATCTACAGCCTGCTGAAGTTTTTGGAGAGTCAGAATTTGAGAGCTGGTGGGTGAGAAATTGCAATGTCTCCTTGATTATTCACCTCCTCCAACCTATATTTTTAATTCACCCACTCTTAATTCCAATCTTCCCTCCAAGCAATTTTCTAAAATTCAAGAAGCCAATTGCTGTCATTTAAGCTGTCTCAGTCTTCCTCAAACTCAGTCTAATGTAGAAAAGAGGTAGTAAAGTCTACATAATCCCCTTATCCTACTTAACCATAAATCCAATTTTTCAACCAAGTAGACAGCAAATGAGGAGATGTATCCAGACATTTTATTTTTTTAATTTTTTTTATTTCAGCATATTATGGGGGTACAGATGTTTAGGTTACATATATTGCCTTTGCACCACCAGAGTCAGAACTTTAAGCATGTCCATCCCCCAGATGGCGCACACAGCACCCATTAAGTGTGCATATACCCATCCCCTCTTCCTCCCTCCCATCTGCCCAATGCCCGATGTATGTTATTACTATGTGTACATTTAAGTGTTGATCCGTTAAAACCAATTTGATGGTGAGTACATGTGGTGCTTGTTTTTCCATTCTTGTCATACTTCACTTAGTAGAATGGGCTCCAGCTCTATCCAGGATAATACAAGAGGTGCTAGATCACCACTGTTTTTTGTGGTTGAGTAGAACTCCATATACCACATTTTATTAATTCACTTATGTATTGCTGGGCCCTCATAGGAGGGCCTCTTTTGTCGTTATTTTGGTCAGTCTGATGACTGTGTGTTGTGGTGTCTTCCTGTTTGTGATGAATCTCCCAGGAGTCCTTTGAGCTTCTTGTACCTGGATATCTAGATTTTTAACAAGGCCTGGGAAATTTTCCTCTATTATATCCTTAAATAGCTTATCCAACCCTTGTGTATTTTCTTCTTCACCCTCATGGATGCCTATGATTCTCACGCTAGGCCTCTTCACATAATCCGACATTTCTTGTAGGCTTTGTTCTTTTCTCCTATTTCTCTGCTCTATCTCTGTGACTGAGTTATTTAATTGGAAGGTTATTTTCAGTCCCTAAGATTCTTTATTCTGTTTGATCTACCCTGTTCTTGAGGCTTTCCACTGTGTTTTGTAATTCCTTGAATAAATTCTTCATTTCCAGAAGTTCTGTTTGATTTTTAATATTTCTATTTCTTCAGTGAATTTTTCTTCCAAGTCCTGGATTTTTGTGTGTGTGTGGTTTCTTTGTGTTGGTTATCCATTTTCTCTTGTATATCACTGAATTTTCTTATAATCTATGTTTGAAATTCTTCTGTCATTTTAAGTGTTCTGAGTTTGGTCGATATCCATTGCTAGAGAGCTGGTGTTCCCCTTTGAGGGTGTGCTTTCCGTTTGATTCTTCATAGTTCCAGAGATCTTTTGTTGGTTCCTTCCCATCTGGATCAGCTATTGCTTCTTATCTTTAGATTTTTGTTTGGATAATGACATGCCCTGTTTAGTCTCTGAGCCAGTAGGTGGTGTTTGTGAGTGTGTGAGATTTGACCACACCCTGAATGATGAGTCAGTCAATACAATAAAAGGGTGTACAGAATGACCTCCCTGTCAGTAGGTGGCACTTGCTGGGAGGAGCAGGCTGCAGAGTTGTTTTGGGGTCCTGTAACCTGCTCTTCTTCCTCTGGAGAGGCACTCTACTGCCTTGGGTGGTGTGTAGGACCCTGGGACTTCCAGGTGTGTCCTTATTCTCCACCTCAGTAGGGGGAGGTGGGGGAGTGAGTCTGGGCAGAGCTGAGTTGGGTGAGCCTGCCCTCAAGCTCCACAAATGCTGTTAGCAGGAGTCAAAGGTCTGTTCTCTGCTTCTGGGAAAACCTGCCAGGGAGAGGCTGAAATGGCCCCACTCAGCCAAAAAGTCTGCATGTGGGGGTGGGGCTGTCTGAGACCTGCAGTCTGGAGCAGGCCTTCCTCCTTTCCACCCTCCCCCATTGCACGGTTTCTCCCCAGCCTCTGCCAATAGACAGGACCTCAAGCCAGCAGATCTCCCCTGGCTGTGATAGGGGCCAGAAGTTTCCCTGCCCAGATCACAGCCTGAGCTGGGAGCACAGCCCTCCTGTGGGAGGAAGATTGCCCCTCAAGCACGATGATCTGCCCCTGGAGGCACACACACGTCAGTAGGCTTGTTCACAAATATCCCTTCTGGGCCCCTAGGCAATGCAATCGAGACCTGGATGTACAGAATCTGGTCTGCAGACCTGTCCCCTGGGCCCTGGAGATCAATCCCTGACCCTGCCAAGGAGACGACTTCTGATCTCAAGTCACCCATGGGGTGCCCAAGCTAGATCAATGTCTCCCTGCCTCAGGATTTGCCCTGCTCTCCTGGAGTCTCCAGGCAAACAGCACCTGGGAGGGCTGATGGGTAGGGAGCTCACAGTCTGAGTACCCCTCAATCTGCTGTAGGGCCCCCAAAAGGAAAGTTACCATTCCCTGAAGATGCCTCCAGGTGGTGGCTAAATTGTCTCTCTCAGCAGCCGCGGGTAGGGAAGGGGAAGGGGAGAATTAAGTAATATCGCACCTGCCGATCGTTCTGGTCTGCGGGCCAGGAGGTGCCCTGAGGGAGCTGGGAGCCTGGTGTCCCGTCCACAAGAGGCTCACTGTTCACTCTCGGCAGCCATCTCTGGGCTGGTGTTAGCAGGTCTCTCCAACCACTCAGAAACCCACCAGCAGTCTGAGAAGCAGGGGAGGGGAAATTTAATTGTTCCACCTACCCTTGTTGCTGGTCTCCAAGCCTCTCAGGAGCCTTTCTCCCTCCAGTTCTCCTCCACAACTTCTTCCCATGGTGTCTCCTGTAGTTTCAGGTACCCCTCCTACCAACTCTCATTCAATCTATGTTTGTCTGCCTGTTTATTTTTTTTCACTTTCTTCTAAAATCTGTCTTTCTTGCAGAGATACTCTGGCTGATGGTTTTTCTCATCCACCATCTTGCCCCGCCTAAGTAATTATCTAGACATTTAAAAAAGTAGTTCAACCTGTGAAAAGAGGTAGCATAGACTTCCTGGGTTCAAAGCCCAGCTCCATCCTTTACTGACCTTGGCACTTACTCTGTTTTGGATTTTCTATTCTGTAAAATGAGAATAATTATTATAACACATAGGTGTTATGAGGTAACATGAATTAATACACATAAAGCCCTTAGGGCAGTATCTGTCACATGCAGCTACGTGAAATATTACTGATTTTTCTACACCGTATTACATTACCACAGCCACTGCCTATCTGTTCTCCTGTCTTTGATCTTTCCTTGAATATAACCCATTCTCCCAGGATTAACCTTTCTTAATAATAATTAAGTCCTCCTTCTCCCACCATAAAGAATATACGACCGATTGCATGAACTCTAAACTTCTTGGCTTAGTATTTAAGAGACTCCTCTCATCAGACCCTCCAACTCCATCCAACCACATCACCCAATACCTTGGCAACAGGGCTTTTCACCTTCGGCACTAGGGGCAGTTTGAGCTGGACAGTTCTTTGTTGTGTGGGCCTGTTCCCTACATCTCCTCAAGGATGTTTAACAACATCCCTGTCTTCTACCCACTAGATGCCAGTAGCAACCTTCAGTTATGACAACCAAAAATATCTCCAGATATTGCCCAATGTCCTCTAGGAGATAAAGGAATGCCCTAGTTGCAAACCACTGCTCTACAAAGACTCTTTCTCTCTTGCTATGCTCTCCTTACCATTTCTCAGATGTGCCTGGACCAATTTTACTGTTTCCTTTTCTCAAAGTATATTAATTTTTTTAATTTGGTAAAATATACATAACATAAAATTTACCACTCTAAAGATACAGTTCAGTGGCATTAAGTATATTCACATTGCTGTGAAACCATCACCACCATCCATCTCCAGAACTTTTTCATCGTTCCAAACTGAACTCCACACTCAGTAAATAATAACTCTCATTCCCTCTTCCCCCGGCCCCTGGCAGCTACCATTCTACTTTCTGTCTCTATGAATTCAACTGCTCTAGGTACCTCTTAGAAATAAGAATCATAGGATACTTGTTCTTTTGTGTCTGCTCTATTTCACCTAGAATAATATTTTCAAGGTTAATCTGTGCTGTAGCATGTGTCAAACTTTCATTCCTTTTTAAGGCTGAATAATATTCCACTGTATGTACATATCACATGTTTTTTACCATTCATCTGTCAATGAATATTTGGGTTGTTTCCAATTTTTGGCTGTTGTGAATAATGCTATTATAAACATTGTGTATAAACATCTGTTTGTTTCCCCACTTTCATTCTCTTGGATATATCACCAGAAGTGAAATTGTTGAAATTGAAGAAAATTCTGTTTAATTTTTTGAGGAACCATCAAACTATTTTCCATAGCAGCTGCACTATATTACATTCCCACCCACAATGCACAAGGATTCTAATTTCTCCACATCCTCACCAACATTTGCTATTTTCTGGGTTTTTTTTTAAATAATAGGTATCCTAATGGGTGTGAAGTAATTTTTATTTTCATTGTGATTTTTGATTTGCAGCTCCCTAATGATTAGTTATGTTGAGCATCTGTTCATGTGCTTATCAGCCATTTGTACATCTTCTTTGGAGAAATGTCTTCAATTCTCTGCCCACTTTTTAATCAAGTTGTTTGTTTTGTAGTTGTTGAGTTGTAGTTCTTTATTTGTTTTGGATATTAATCCCTTATCAGATATATAATCTGTAAATGTTTTCTCCCATTCTATGGATTTCATTTTCACTCTGTTGTCAGAGTCCTTTGATGCATAGGGTCCAAGTATATTAAGTTTTAATTTAAAAAATCAAGTGCCATAGAAAGTTTTTGAAAGAGCTATCCCAAAACAAACATAAACCTACAATATGTAATTTAGTACTACATGTAGAAAGCATGTATTCATCTTCTATTGCTGCTATAACAAATTACCACAAATTTAGAGGCTTAAAACAATACAAATTTATTATCTTATAGTTCTGTAGGTCAGAGTTCTGAAATGGATCTTATAGGGCTAAAATCAAAGTGTCAGCAAGACTGCATTCCTTCTGGGGGGTCTCGAGGAGAATATGTCTCCTTTCTTTTTCCAGCTACTAGACGCCAACCACATTCCTTGGCTCAGGGACCCTTCTTTGATCATCAAAGCCAGCAACATTGCACTGCCCTCTAACCATTCCTCCATAGCCACATCTCTGTCTGACTCTTATCTCAGAGGAAAGGTTCCCTTAGGGACTCATTTCGTTAGGCAGGGCCCATCCAAATAATCCAGGATAATCTCCCTATCTCAAGGCCCTTAACCTTTATCATATCTGCAAAGCTCCTTTTGCCATGTAAGGTAACATATTCACTGCTTCCAGAGATTAGAATGTGAATATCTCTGGGGGTCCATTATTCTGCCTACCACAGAGAGTAAAAAAAAAATGTGAAGCGTAAGTAAACCTGGAATTGGTATTGTTACATGACTTTCTGAACACATTTTTCTCCCTCTCATCTCAGCTGAGCAGCATGATGACTCTGCATCCTCTGGACTTTTGGATGCTAACTGAATCTCTGTAGACTCTCATGACCATCTGCTTTACTGACCAAGATATTTCATAAATTCACACTCTCTTTTCTGGTTTAGAATAATCGATATCAGAAACAGATGGGGTGAAATTTTTCAAAGTTTTGTCATAACTAAAGTTATCCTAACTAGAATTTGTTATAACTAAAACAAAGGAAGTTAGAAAAACCTAGAAAACTTGAAATGCTACTTCCATATTAAGTATTAGTATATACACTATATGTATATTAAGTGTACACAGTAAGGGTGCTAATTACTTATATACTTGCATAAGTATGGAATAGGTGTTTAACCAAAAGAAGACAATAGGATTCTCCATTAAGTATTAGTATGTGGAGATATTGGCACTAGACAATGGAAGCAGGACCATTGCACATAATTACATAGGTTGTTTTCGGCACAAGGTATCCAAAATCCATCTTGTGCTGTAACCCCAATCCATGCTGTCAGGACCATATAAAAGAAGGGGTGCATTTTTTTCTAATTTTCACTTAGGTATCATATGAGCTAGTGGTAGCCTGACCTGGAGAGCATGCAGAAGGAAGGAGGAAACACCCTTAGCAGGACATTACTGGGACACACAGCCATATCTAGGAGCCTGAGAGAGGCTCCACATGCCCTTTCCAAAGTATTCCAGTTCACTGCCAAAAGAGCATGGAATAGACAATAGTGATATATGACACCTACCCTTAGATGTAGAGACGAAATATTCTGTATGGATAGACCATGACCAGGGCAGAATCACTCTCACAGTCTCCATACACAGACATCATTCTATCAAAGCCTCCACCTTAGCTGCTGCCATCCTGTTCTACGTCCATTTTTGTCCAGATCTACCATGAACTGTTCATTTTAATGCAACAGTCTTCTTACCAACCAATACCTACAGAGCACCATATATAGTTGCTTTCTGACAGCGATATAAAAACATCAGCTTATATCTAAAATATAGCTCCCCCAAGTGACATGGGGATCTATCAAAGTAAGCCATAATTAAATAGAATCAATTCTTTTTAAGCATCTCCTTTTATTATCAAAATATATTTAATCTCAACACCAATTACAGGCTAGTCACCAAGTCTGGAAACATAGGTTAATGAATGATGTATTGACATTATAATACATATAAAATAATGCTATTAGGTTTCCAGACTTTAGGGGCACCCTGTACACAAGCAGAGAGGTGGAGGGGTGGGTAAAGAGACAGAGAGAGGCACAGAAAAAGACGCATTAGAAATCACCCAGCATAACCTCAGATACAAAGACAAAATTCGTCATTATCAAAAGAATTCTCTGAGATGTTTTTTGTTAAGAGCCCACAATTTGCTTGTTCCCATGCAAAAATGCACTATTCAAACACTGACAAACAATGTCTAAGAATCCCTAGTGGAGATAATGCTATACCATTGGCTTGTCATTCATTTTAAGGACTTTTTATTGTAGAATAGGAAAGATCTGATAGAAATGATATGGTTCTGTAGAAATATATATTTCAATAAAATCACACACACTTCTACAGATCCATACACTGAATGTCTGTTTCTTTTAGGAAATCAAATACAAATGAATGTTGTTAGAAAGAAATGTATTGGAATTCCTTTTCAAAGTCTTTCTTTTCTTTTTGCACACATCTTAGAAGAAATGAAATGCAATCCTTTACAGAGGAAATGAAGTGAGAATTTATTCTGTAAGTCTAGGATTTTGAGTAAAAGTACATTCTAGCACAATATTCACAGTGGACAAATAAACATGCAGTTCATGGTCTGCCTGGTTGGACTTTTCCAGGCTCCTGTCCAGCCTCTACTCTGCACACAAATTTCCTACTATTTCTGACCTCTGTCTTTTTGGACAGATTCTTGCCACCGTCTGGGATCCCTTTGCCTCCTTATCTACCTGACAAAATCCTATTCATCAATTAAGGCCCAGGTGAAATGCCTTTCTCAGCAATGTCCCTGGGCTTTCTCTCCCCTTCTGCCATTCTGACTGCAGAATTAACTTTGCATTTGTGTTTCCAGCACTTACATGTTCTTGTTATAGCAACTATCCCAATGCATTCTTATCTGTGAACATGTACATATGCCACCCACCTCTAGCCCTAGCTTCCTTAGGAAACTTAATTCTTCGTTTTTCCTGTACTCAGAGGCTAGCCCATTACATGGCATAGTTTGGTGAGCAGAATTTAATAGAGGAAACACATAAGAGATGAACTTTCTTTTCCCTGAGATG
This sequence comes from Lepilemur ruficaudatus, assembly GCA_963574885.1. Classification (NCBI taxonomy): domain Eukaryota; kingdom Metazoa; phylum Chordata; class Mammalia; order Primates; family Lepilemuridae; genus Lepilemur; species Lepilemur ruficaudatus. The sequence goes on from CAUYRT010034787.1 coordinate 37,231, forward strand.
ATATCCGTTCCAGAGAATATAGAAACATCTTTACAAGACCAATAATAAGCTTAATGGTACTTAATATCAATTATGTTCAATCTTCAATTTCAGAAATAGCTTCAGATTTAGGAGTTTTTGCACCAATGGCAGTTAAACAAAGATATTAAAGGAAATTTTATTGCAGCAATTGCTCAAGTTGAAATAGGTTTGAGAACAAATCTGATTTAAATACATGCCATTTACTTCTATTTACCTATAAAATGTTTAAAATGGAACACTTTGGGACAGAATTATAAAAGTCTCCATCTTCAATTGTGAATTGTAAGGAAGTCTTTTTTTACAGCTTTTCAAACATTGTACTGTAGTTGGTTATTCAAAAGTTCAAATTATCATAGATTGTTCCACTGTCGTAGCTTGCTAACTGTAACATTTATTCAAATGAGCCTATCCTCTATAGAAAGTGCTGGCTCCAATAGATTATCTACCAACTGCCACAAGACGGCACAAACTAGGGCGATTTTCCTAGGCCCTGCTCTGTACAACTCCATGTTTCCATAGTGATGAGCAGCACTCAGGGTACCAGTTGATGAGAAAAGCTATACCTCTTCCATGGGGTTGGTTTTTTTAATGCCTGTGGCTGTAAAGATCTGTAAAATCCTAATATCCAATTAGTGAAGTTGTGGAGAAATTAACATTCCTATAACATTTCAATGAACTTTGGTAGAGTAAAATAATAAGACTAGTCTAGAGAACCAAATCTGAGAATATATATCAAGGACCTTTTAAATGTCCAGACTATTTCTACTGCATTTTATCCCTGAAACTCCCCCGTAAAGCTCTCAATGAGGATGTTTCTAACTAACCTGAGTCCTTGCTGTGTGTAACACTTAGGCTTCTTTGTGCCATTTGCTTTCCAGACAGCAAATTCATCTTCCATTTTTACACAAAGGATCTTGAAACAGTGCCTGTTATTCATATGGCTGGCATGGCTGCTTTTCTGCTGCAGGCAGTTTTTCTCTCACTTGAAGGGTTATGTGAGTATATTAGTCATTATTTAAATATTGTGGTCATATTTTCTTGCACTTTTAGAATAATGAATTCTGTTTTGTATAATTGTAGCAGTAAATATAAAACCAGGTTTGATTTCAGAAAAAAATCCAATTGAGTTGTTCAGCTGGTAGTGTTGGTGGGAAACGAAAAGAACTAGACTTGAAAATTGGCCCGTCTTTTTAAAGTTGTATAATCTTTGTTCAAAGGAAATCTTACACATACATGAAAATAAATGTTTTTTCTAAAAAAAAAAAAAAAAAAAAAGCAGAGCACCTGTGATGGAAGAGGAGTCTAGAGACCCCTCACATCATGTGGGTCCCACCTTACCCCCTGTGATGCTGCTTGGCCTCCACCTGAATACAGTATCAAAACCAATGTTCTATCATCTGTTCTTGAGTGAGAATTGAAATATCTTGCTTTGGGTTCTCTATATTTGGGTAGAAAGAACTTCCATCTCAAGTAGCACTTCTCATATAGAGAGCAAGGGGAGTCTTAAATGGCATTTTCAAGTGTGTGCCACTTTTATTTTCCATTACTGGAGTCCTTAAACACAATGCTATTTCCCTTTATGCACAGTTTCACTCTCTTTAGCAATTCGTATCTTCTGAGATGCTCTTTCCCCTTTCTGAGTCCTGAGAAAAAGAGAATAGAGCAGGGCAAAGATTTATGTGGTCAGAAGGCCAGCATGGAAGTGCTGGCTTCACTTTATCACCATGTGACCTTTACTGAGCATCCACTTCCTCATGTATTAAATGGAATGAGCAATACCCACTTCACAGGGCTGATGTTTGCATTTGATTAAATGAACTCATACAGAGAGTGCTCCACAGAAGTACATTTCTGCTGTTCACAGTGATCACAGAACTGGAGAATTTTGCCACAGGTGTTAAATGACACAAGACTGACCCTAATAGCCATTGCTTTTACCACCACAGACTGATTATCTTTTAAGAGACGGGAGACCTGGCATTAACCCTCCCAGATTTCTTGACGGAGTTGGCTTTCCTGAGAACCCAGGGCCAGTTCAGGATCCCTAAACCTGTTCACCCAGATATCTGAAGTCAAATTGTGAACTGGAATTAATCATTCAAGTGTCCCACCATTCTTAGGACATTTACCCAGCCTCAAATCTTCCCCTTTTTATCCCAATGCATACACACAGGGAAGCCTACCTATCCTCTATCTCATCTCCTCAGGGTACCCTTACGTTGCCTAAATTAAGGAAGACTCTATCTGTAAAAAAGTGGTTCACTTACACATCTCATTGTTGCCCTCTTATTATTTCTATCTTCAGATCAACCTTTCTCAACATCACTTCACTTATCTACCCAAAAGCCTTCCATTTCCTCCTGCTTTAATTCTAATTCTGGTGATCTTGATATTGTGTCACACTCCAAACTATCCAAAAGTCATTTCCACTGCTTCTGGTGGGTTCCTGCCATTCAAGTCCCCACCTACCAACATGGCAAGCTCCTGGGATGGTTTCTCTGCTTCTGTCCACTCCCTAAAATCATTCCCTCCCTCCAGGCCTAATCCTCAGATGCTGAAACCTTCCTACTACTCCAGGCCTGCTAGATTCCTTTTCCTCAAACTTTCTACAACTCTTGGAAACAATAACACATAGTTTAGTTCTTAATCAACTACTGCCTTGTCTTTATTGTTTTGTTTTACTGTCTCTTATCTGTCCTCTGTCTCCATGTACATTAGAAACTCTTTGAGACAAGAACAATACATGTCTGTGTCTCTCATCCTTCCAAGCACGTAGTAGGAAATGTTAGGGGTCTGTGTGGCTTTCCATACCTGGTAGGCAATTGTGAAAGTCACAGGGACTACACTGGAGGAAACTGCAAGCCATTATGGAAAGCTCGGGGGAAGGACAATGTGGCCCTCAACTTCTTCCATGCCGGCAATGTTCTCTTCCTTCCAAATAGAGGTCAGCCCTGGGCACAAACTGACATATTTTGGCTCTAAAAATCACCATGAATTAACTCACTGCTACATGTCATGGGAAGTTTCCTGGAAGAGCTAAGATTTACTTGATTGACATACAATAAGGACTCAGCTATCTAGATTACATGAGTAACAAATGATTCTCCATGGTTACATTACCAGGTAAACAAAAATTTACTCCTAAATTTAAAGAATCATCACCTTTAAATTTTAACCATTTGATGGAAATGTGCACTACATTCTAAAATGTGTATCATATTTCCATTTTCTTAAATAGATTGACATGGGTCTGGTTTAACAACAAAACAGCGTCTCTCAAATTTCCTACAACTTCTTCTACCAACAGAGAAGAGTTAAACAGCTGCCTCCAAGATAATAGTCATGAAATGCCCTACTTTTATCATAGGATATTATCTAAATTTTATATTCTACACTATATCTTTAACAGTGGAGCTAATTATTTAAATCAATGGTTCCCTAACACTGGTTTATAGATTTGACAAAGTTTTCACTTTGTCAAATAACTTCTTTTGGGAAGTTTATGTCCCTTCTATTTAGTTAATATTAATGTAGGTTTCCTTTATGAAATGATGTTAACAAATCCTCTTACTTGACAAAACAAAAGAAAAAAAAACAGAGCCCCTTCCCTTTTATTTTACTGGTCCATAAAATTTAAAAACCTGGACTTGCTATTTTAGTTTATTATAAAGTTTTTTTTTTTTAATTTCCAGAAAGATGTTCCACATGAGTCCCACATTTCCTATACCCCACAGCAGGCTGCCTGATGCCCCCAAAGTAGGCATATTTCTGAACTTCAGCTTTCCGGTAATGCTACAAGGCACAATGCTCTCAGGCCTGCAGAAGTAGGTGGTGCTTCTGGCTCCACACTGAGAAACCCAGACTACTCTACTTGCCACATCTTCCTATCTGCTATCCAGCCATCAGCTGTCTCTGTACTTCCTTTCATGTGCCTGCTGTAACAGCCTTTATCTCATTTTCACGTTCCTTCTTATGCTATCTCATGATAAGGAACCCAGCTTAGCAAAGATTTCAATAAGTGTACTTGAGTGAGTGTCTGAAGAATTCTCCCAGGAATAAATGTACGAGTGCTAGGGTGCAGACATTATATCCTGCAGTCCCCAATCCCCGGGCCATAGACCAGTACTGGTCCATGGCCTGTTAGAAACCAGGCCACACAGCAGGATGTGAGTGGTAGATGAGCAAGGGAAGCTTCATCTGTATTTATGGCCACTCCCCATTGTTCGCATCGCTGAATAAGCTCTGCCTCCTGCCAGATCAGGTGGGGCATTATATTCTCATAGGAGCCCAAACCCTACTATAAACTGTACATGCAAGGGATCTAGGTTGCACACTCCTTATGAGAATCTAATGCCTGATGATCTGAGGTGGAGCTGAGGTGGTGATGCTAGTGCTGGGAAGTGGCTACAAATACAGATTTTCATTAGCAGAGAGGTTTGGCTGCATAATAAATGTAATGTGTTTGAATCATCCCAAAATAATCCTTCCACCTCATCCATGGAAAAATTATCTTCCATGAAACTGGTCCCTGGTGCCAAAAAAGTTGGGGACTGCTGATGATGTCTATTTTGGCCATTCACTATATCTATTTTTCTCTCTTCTGTGTTCTTGGCTACATTACGATAAGTGAGTTTTCTGGCAGCTAAATTTTGACTAGCTGAATTATTACTAAACTTAAGCAATAGGGTAAACAACAAATTTCCCACTTGAATTAAGAAGTACTATAAGAAATAGTAGTATTTCATAGGAAAAAACTGTAATGTTATCTATTGCTGTATAAATAATAATAATAATAATCAGCCCCCAAACTCAGTGGCATGCAGCAATAAACACTTATTCTTATGCCCATAGGTCTGCAGGTCAGCTAGGATTCAACTCACCTAAGCCAGGCCCAGTAGGCAACTTTGCTTCAGGTTGTTGGTCTGATTGGACATGACTCATTGCTGCATGTTGGACTCAGGTTTGCTCCACGTGTGTTCATTCTGGGATTCAGGCTGAAAGGGTGGCAGGTACCTGAGGAAGCTCTTCTCACGGTAGTACAGAACAGGGCACACCCATCTCCTTAAACGCATTTCAAGCCTCTGCTATGGCATGTCTGCTAACATCCCATTGGCCAAAGCAAGTCACATGACAAAGCACCAAAGTCAAAGGGCTGGAAAGTATTCTTCACCCACCATGAGGCCGTAGTAAAGGTGTGGATGCATAATATCCCTACAGGAGAGTGAAGAATAGTGAGAAATTCAATCTACCCCAGGCTAGATAACTTCTGACCACAGCCACTAATCACAATGGACTTCCTAGAAAAAAGAAAAAACAAGCTTTAAGGCAATTTTCTGAAAGTGGAAGGAAGATACCTTGTTGGATATAAAGTGAGAGCTTTCAATCATGGTTTGTTGAATAAAGGACATTGTGAAAGAAATGGAAAGTAGTGCTTCCTAATGTGGCAGTTGCATCAGGATGCATGTAAACCTGAGCTTGCTATAGGCTGGTTTTATAAGTGATAATTGATTGCAAATTATATTGACAGTTATTGAACATAATTATTCACCACGGGAACCATCCTTAATCAATTAATCAGGGCACAATTCAACTTCACTTCTTGCACATGGTAAAAACCAATTTTTTTTTTTGTTTTTTTTCCTTTACCTACTTTGTTTGCTGTTGTTGAAACATTTTAACAAATTAATTAGATGTTAATTCTTAGCAATAAATGAAACTCTTAAGGTGCTCAAATTGTAAACTCCACAACAAAACCTGTTTATTCCCAAAGATTTCCCTCAGACTGAATAAACACAGATCTCCAGGGGTTGTATCCAAGGAATGTTTCCAAGGCTCTCCTCACTGGTATCAGTCAGGAGAGACATCTCCAAGGCCATACTATAGGTCTGGCTCTGTTTTATTCTAATTTTAATCAAATACTTAAATAAGCATATTGAAACCAGGGTTTTTGAATTTTCAGCTGATCCAAAGATGGAAAAGATAAGTAACATATTAGACACAGATTCAAACTTCTGAACAGGTGGAATGATGTAGAGGCTTACAAGATAAAACTTAGGGAGAAAAGTAACGCCATGTTTTCAGAGGTGTTATACAGTCGAAGCCCTCAAACAAGATTGAGGAGATAACAAGAAAGGCACTGACGTGAAAGGAATCCTAGCTGTTTCAGTTAACATCAAATAGTAGAAATCAACAGGGAAATGTAACTTCAAAACCACTGTTGAATACTGGGGCTGCTTGCATACCAATAGTGCCCAAAATAAGAAATGTAATGGTCCCATTGTCTTCTGTCCTGGTCTGACTCGAGGGAGAGTATCATCTGTAGTTACCAGTGTTATTGTTTACAAAGGAAATTAAAATACAGAACCATATATACAGAGGATTGTGATTAAGGTTGAGAAGAATTTCAACAACAGATCATATGAAGAATGATGAAAGAAAAAGAAGATACATTGTCTGAAGAAGGGAGAAGTCAGGAGAGATGAGAGTTGTCTCTAAACAGTTACAGGATTGGTCTGAGGGAAAGTGATAAAGATGGCTTCTGAGAATCAAAACCACAAAAATCTGGCCGGGCGCGGTGGCTCACGCCTGTAATCCTAGCACTCTGGGAGGCCGAGGCGGGCGGATCACTCAAGGTCAGGAGTTCGAGACCAACCTGAGCAAGAGCGAGACCCCATCTCTACTAAAAATAGAGAGAAATTAATTGGCCAACTAAAAATATACAGAAAAAATTAGCCAGGCATGGGGGCGCATGCCTGTAGTCCCAGCTACTTGGTAGGCTGAGGCAGAAGGATCGCTTGAGCCCAGGAGTTTGAGGTTGCTGTGAGCTAGGCTGATGCCATGGCACTCTAGCCCAGGCAACAAAGTGAGACTCTGTCTCAAAAAAAAAAAAAAAAGAAAAAGAAAAAAAAATAAAGAAAAAAAAATAAAGGGCTAAATAAAATACTGGCTTTTTCCTACTGTCTAATTAAAGTCAATCTGAAAAACTCTAATTATAGATATATATATTTGATATTAAATATTTCAAATAAATTACCTTGATTTTTTTCAGCTTCTTCTACAGAACCAATATATTTAGCAGACACTTGATGATTATCTAATGAAGGGTCTAACGCATAACCTGAAAGGAAAAAAGTGTAAATTATTGACTCCATTTTGCCATTTATAATATGCTTCTTTCCTGAGCTATGTTTCTATTACATTTAGAACAACTAGCCCAAATTTCAGGCTGGACTATGAATGACTTCAGCAGAATAAGAATTATCTTATAGAATGAATCTAGCATGTTGATATTACATTACTAAGAGCTTCTCTGGCCAAGATATCAAACTTTAGTTTTAAATACTCTAAGAGCTTAAAAATATATGTACCTTATACATTTTGGGAGTTTAGTTTCTTTTTGGTAATGGATATTTCAGGGCTAAGTTTATCAAATTATATAAACTATTAAATAATAAAAAAAGAAATAGAGTAAGAAGAATTACATAAAACCTAGCTATTATTTTGAAAATTTCCTTCTCAGTAAGGAGTCTTCTCTCCCATCTTTAAAATATTTCTACTTCATAAATCATTCTTTATATTTCCTTGGTAAGAGAGGTAAGGACATCTAACAGTACATTCCTTTAACTAGTTATAGAGTACATAGCTACATATAAATGTGGTCTTCAGTGGTCTATGGGAACTTAAGAAAAGAAAGCTTATCTAAATCAACTCAAATCAATTTTTCTTCACACAAACACAATAAATGCTTGGTTACATCGGTCCAGCATATTCATAAGAGAGTCAGACCATTGAGACCAGTCTATGACCTGCAACCCATGTAAACAATCACAGAATACATAAAAAGTATGAGCCTATATAGGGCACAGCTTAGTAGATATATTTAACATTTTTATTTTTCATGTAAAGATTTTAGGGCACTTCTTTTGGGGAACAGAAAAAGATTTGTCATGAAATATGCTTTTCAAACAAGCTAAGGATGTGAGTGATCAACTCACCCTCCTGATATGCTAGAATAGAACCAAGCACCTAGCTATTGGCTCATTTGCATTAAAATATGTTCTTAGCCAGAGGAGAGAGCTTGATGGCAGCAAAGCAGCTTTGGAGTAGAATCTCTGAAATCACAGGTTCAAATCCCAGGAGTTTTTTATTTTTTTAATCTTTCATCTCTCTGACATACAGAATATTGTTCTGTATGTGACTTTTTTTTTTTTTTTTTTGAGACAGAGTCTCACTGTGTTGCCTGGGCTAGAGTGCCGTGGCATCAGCCCGGCTCACAGCAACGTCAAATTCCTGGGCTAAAGCGATCCTTCTGCCTCAGCCTCCCGAGCAGCTGGGACTACAGGCATGCGCCACCATGCCCAGCTAATATTTTCTATATATTTTTAGTTGGCCAATTAATTTTCTCTTTTTGGTAGAGACAGGGTCTCTTTCTTGCTCAGGCCGGTTTCGAACACCTGACCTTGAGCAATCTGCCCGCCTCGGCCTCCCAGAGTGCTAGGATTACAGGCATGAGCCACTGCGCCCGGCCTACTTTTTTTTTTTTTATTTAAAATGAGACTTTACAGGGGTCATATAAAAATTCAGATCAATATACCCTACGTTAAAAATTCCTGTCTCAACCACAAAAACTTCTATAGAATTTAAATCCTACTTTGAAAGGAGACTTATATCTATGTCTATATATTAATAAATGGCATTGCATGATGTGCTTGGAGGGGTGGAGGGAGAGAGACAAGGGGAAGGGGCTTCCCTGGTCTTTCTTGTCTCCATGTAGACACCAATTCCCAACTCATCTGGCCATAGTCTTGTATTTGAGGAAAGGAACTTAGGCCGTCCTCCTGTTCCACATCTTTTGTGGTAAAAAGTCTTTATTGCCACTATCATCATTCCCACTATTGCTTCCCACCACAGGCGAAGAAGACAATACTATTTTCCTTTTACAAATAAGAGAAGTTAAAACATTTAGCCATGTGTCCTACTACAAATCAGCCAGTCATAAAGCAAGGTGTAACTCTGACACTACAGAATTTCAGTCCAATTCATTTTCTACTATCCTATGTCTCAAGTGACTCTATCTGCATTTCTTAAATATTCTCATCTGTCTTTCTGAAGCTTATTTTCCATTTTATCTTTTTAATGGAGTTAACATCTACTTTCTTCCTTTTGATAGTCTTATTTGAAATGGCTATAATATCAATTTTATTATTATACCCTTAAGATTACTTCTTACTAATAAATATTCCAATAGGCAAATGAAAAGACACTATAAACAATTTGGAAGGCTGGGCACAGTGGCATGAGCACTTTGGGAGGCCAAGGTGGGAGAATTGCTTGAGGTCAGGAGTTGGAGAACAGCCTGAGCAACACAGGGAAACCCCATCTCCACAAAAAATACGAAAATTTGCTGGGTATGGCGGTATGTGCCTGTAGTTCCAGGTATTCATGAAGCTGAGGCAGGGGGATCACTTGATCCCAGGAATTTGAGGTTGCTGAGAGTTATGATGATGCCACTGCTTTCATGCCTGGGCAACAGAGTGAGACACTGTCTCAAAAAACAAACAAAACAAGCAATTTTCAAAAGAATGGTCATAAATATATGGGAAACCCTTCAACCTCAGTAGTAAGGGCTTATACAATAAAAAGATATTTTGATTATCAGGTAAACAAAGGAAAAACAATCATATAGATCTTTGGTAAAGATGAACAAGACTTTCACACGTGGTGGTGGTAGAATAAATTGAGAGAATTCTTTTGGAAAGCAATTTGATAATATATAACAAAAGCTTTAAAAACACGTCTTTTGATCTGCTTTTCAGAATCCATTTAAGAAAATAATTTAAAAAACCCTGTAAAGTATTATGTATAAAAATACTACCACATTTTAAAAAGCATTTTATTACAGTATAATATACACATCACATTTTTAACAGTGAAAAATAGAAACAATGTGAAATCTAAATGATACAAGGAATTGTTATCTTTGTTCAGCAGACTATTTTAAAAAATTATTTAAAAATGTCAATAAAGAGTTTCTAACATTGACGTTAAAACTTACGTTAATAATGACCATGGTAAGATTAAGAGTATTTATTTAAAAGTTTATATTCCACTTCCATAGATGGGTGTAGAGAAAAATTCTGGATGAAAGTAGAAAAAAGGGAAGAAGCCTCACTGAGAAGCCCCAAGTATGACCAGCAAGGGAGTAGGCTAGGAATCCAGGAGGAAAAGGGAGGAAAATGGCACAAGAGAAGTCACACAATCATTGAGAGACTGAGAGTCAGGAGAAATAAAATACCATGACAGGAGCTAAAAGCAAAACTGTAGAGTAAGTAAATGGGATGATACAGTAAATGAGACTATCTTTACTGATAGGGACTTGACAGGTAGGCTCTATGACAAACTAAATGTATTGTGGAATATAAATTTTCCAGAAATAATTCACTGAGATTATAACAATGCTGTAACATTTAAAAATGGGAAGAAATGTAGAATCAATGTTTGTTTTCTGTCCCAGCAATGATGTGCCATCTCCCTTATATCTCGTAGATAACACTAGTATAAGATACAAGGAAGGTTTGCTCCCTGGTACTTTGCAAATTAGGGAAGGTAACAGAAAGGTCTCATAGCCTTACATCTTACATTCCATATGTAGAGGAAACAAAGAAACAAACCCACAAATAGAGAGGAAGCTGGTGTAGGAATCACTATCTGAAGTCAGATATGAACTTTCTATGAGAAAATTATAAGACTTAAACAGAAGCCATACTTGGTTGGTACTTGGTATTTGAAAAAAGAGACAGTGTTAAACTTTTTATTGGTTTGCTGATTTATTAAGTTCAAACAAATTGCTCTCAGCTCTAAGATCTATCATAAGGTAAGACAGACCAAAATTTTCTTAGTTTTGCAACTGGCCATTCCATTTATTTTAGGCTGCCTATTATACTACAGCCCCACATTAGTTTTTTGTCTTTAACTCACTAAATAGTTCAACCTGTGTCCCAGTTCACCACCTCCTAGCTGGAGGCAAAAATCACCAGGAATTTTTTTTTTAATAAGCCCTCTGAACCCAAGTCTAAAGCCAACTGAATAATTTTAAATGCTTATTCTTGCTATAAGGTAATTTAAGAATTAGGTATCAGTATAAACTTAATTGGGCTTTTTTTTGTTTTGTTTTACAGACTTAACTATATTATTGCTTAAGGCCCTTCTAGAGTCTAAGAAAACAAGCAAAGTTTTTAAAAGTCTGTTTTATTATAGGCTAGACTATAATAAATTCATGATACAATAAAGTTGATTTTTATATGCTGCACTTACTTTAGATTTACATGGGACCTTTTACACAAGCAATAGGTACAATGCATTTGTAACCATCATATTGGACTGGACGTGTCAATGAACATTTTTGGGTGATTTGAGTCCTATAGTCTGAGCTGCAACTTTTGGGACTCTGTAAGCCAATTATAATCTTACACACGGTGAAACATGATCTTATATATGATAATCCTTTTAAAACCAGTTTCCATGCACATTAACTTTTTAAAATCCCACCACTGATAGGATATAACTATTTTACACAATGAATTTGTGACTATTCTATTTCTTGATACCTGTCAGTGATTAAGAGAAAACACTTCAGAGATAAGATCTGAGCAACAAAGTAGCATATAATAAGATAAAAAAGTAACCTCCTAACACTTATCCTTTCATTTACCAACTTTAACAGCAGTCTGCATGTAATGGGCATGAAATAACAAGCGTTCATTACAAGTACAACAACAAAGAACATTCTGTTTTTAAGATCACAGAATATTTCCAGTATTCAGAAATCATAGTGGATTTAAAACGACAGCTAAAAACATCAGTTCACATTCCAATGTACATAAATATTTATGGATGTGTATAAGGCAGCATATTACCCTTTTTGAAGGAATCTAGGTTAACAAATTTAAAAAGCCATGAGATAAAGTAGATTCTCTCTCTCTCTCCCCACTCCCACCCCATACTTCTATTAAGGCCAAGCTTGAAACTATTTAAGTCTTATCACCTTACCATATGTGGCAAAAGTTCTTCTTTGTTGTTCAAACATAAAATCATTGATATGAGCTGGTTCAGCATATCCAGAAAGCATATTTCTAGGGGCAGCCATTTGCTGTGTCCTAAAGGGATTTTCTGGTCCAAACTGTAATATTACAAGAAAAATAAAAAGAAATAAAGAAGGAAAGAAAAACATAAGTTCTGAGTATACGAAAGCTAAAATTACTGAACTATGTATCTTCAACTCTAAATTACCAAGGGCCAATTAACCTACCTGAGAACATGCTTGCCTCACACGGTTCAGGGCAACTGGGCAATGACTGATTAGCACTGTTTGTCAGCCCCTGGGACAGAAGGAAAGGAACCCAGCTCACTCAAATCTATATATGGCTATTTACTTCAAGATCTCAGTAGCCACACATCGTATTGGCTACTACATTCCCATCATTCCATGTTTTATCTGACAGTGTTGTTCTAGATAACTGAGAGTTACTATAGTTTTGTCTAAACCACAATTTGGGGGATTTTTGGTGACTTTTATATCAGTAGTGGTACCGTGATGTAATTAAAAAACAAAAACACGTTTCTCTTCCACCAGATTATCAATTCCTCAAACATGGAGACTGTGAATCCTCAATACTTACTCTAATGCCTGGCATAAAGAAAGCACTAATGAAGGAAAGATTAATCAGAATCCCAGTTGCGGCAGAGAATAGGAAAACAATGAAAAGTCTCTAGGAAAAGACATTACAAATGTATATAAAATTTCTCCACTCTGAAGTCTCACTATAAACACACAAAACAGTACTGTTATTATCTACTTGTTTATAATGCTTTGAGTTTCCAGAACATTTTTCCAAATGTTATTTAATTTGATCTGTACAAAAATCCTGACAAGTTAGAGAGGTACACTCCTTTTCATGTTACAAATGAAGAAAAAAGCCAAAGACAGCGTATTTTTATCTGCTGCAGGGTCAAAAGTTTTATTGGTTGGTAGAACCAAGGCTAGAACAAATACTAATTAAGCATTCTGTTACATCATAACATTCCTTAAATGCATAATCATAGCCTCTGAATTTTAAAAAAAATTGGGTAAAAAAGTACCAGAATATATTATATCAAATGCTATTAATTTAATGCTATTATAAAAGGCCCTGGGAAAATTCAATTATTTTCGTTTTGTTTTTAAATAAAGAATAAAATGATCTTCTCACTTTGGAAGGACTGAAAGTAACAAGATATTTTTATTGAACTTTATAAGACCGACTGTCATGATGAAATATTTTGACATTAGAACATCTTAGGTCACTACCATTAAAAACCATCTATTTATGATACATTACCAGAGCCACAAATATAAATTATTGATCTTCTCTTAACCAGTATACTGCATTATCTATATACCAGTGTTATACTACATATGAAAATTTGTCAGTGTTAGATTATTTGCCTTACATTTTTTTCTCCTTTAGAAGAAAATAAATTACTACAAGATTCCTATACATTGATAGCTTCATACATTGATAGATTTTATATACAAAGCTTTTATTACTATTTATTCTAAACTATAATGGATAGTATAAGACTCTGCAGCCCATATTAGTCCTTCTTGTATCTGCTGATGGGTGGAAAACATAGGAAAAGAATATAGTTTGTTGAATGCTGGAAGTTGCAGTCAATTTCATTCAGTCACAAAATATATTATGGAAACAGGAGCAGTCATAAAGTCAAAGATAATAAAATGATTTAAAAGCTTCCTAGATGCTTTACCTGCTACACTCAGCTATCATTCACAAAGTACCATCTGATATTTCAGGTGGGGGTGGATCTAAAATGATAAAAATCCCCATTGTCCTTATTGTTAATCTTATCACCTATATTAAATTACCAATCATTGCACTTATAGGTAATTTTCCATTTAAAAGAGTAGGCTAAAATTTCTATTGTCTTATTTTATTAAGACTTTACAAGAAAGAGAACAATTCTTCTAGAGGTTATCCATATCAAACTAGCTCCATTTAAAATAAAATTCTCAGTGTTAAAGAACTATGATTTCTATACAAATACAGATCCATATATTAAAGCTAAATATACATTATATATGGTGCTATATTAATACTTAAAACAATTTAAAAATTTAAATGTGTTTATGTCTTATAGACATTTAAGCTAAAAATCTTCTAGTACTATGGGAAGCTGGTAGGAGGAGGCTCCATCTACTTCAGGTTCACCTTAACTGCCTGGTTACTGATAGCTATCAGAGCTCACCTCAAAGACACTGAATGTCAACAGAGGAAGGCAGAGAATGCTATTTAGCAAGACTTAGTTCTCCCCAATTACTCAAAGTATGTCTCCCAGATATTCCTGGCTCCTGTGAGTAACTCTCTGAATTCTGGGGCAACCATTAAAAAACAAAACAAGGCCTAGGCAGGACAATAGCTTGAAGCCAGAAGTTAGAGACCAGCCTGAGCAACAGTGAGACCCAGTCTCTACAAAAAAATAGAAAAATTAGCTGGATGTGGTGATGTGCACCTATAGTCCCAGATACTCAGTAGGTTAAGGCAGGAGAATCACTTGAGCCCAGGGGTTTGAGGTTGCAGTGAGCTATGACGATGTCACTGCACTCTAGCAAGGGCCACAGAGTGAGACTCTGACTCAAAACAAAATTTAAAAAGTATATACAAAAACACACAAAACTGATGATTTCCAAACACTTCAAGTTGTGGATGTTAACTAAGTTTAAGAGTAAATTTGTGTTCCAGTGATTTTTAACAATTCATAACAATATATAAATGAATATAAAACATATATGAATATATATATTCAAGTTAATTAGGTATGAGTATTTAACAGTTTTTAGCTTAAACAATTTTGAAGTACACCATAGTCCATTACAATTGTAATCTTATCTAAAATGCATACATTTAAGGGAGAAAATGTTTGCAAAGCATATATCTGATAAGGGGTTAATAATCCAAATATATAAGGAATGCAAAACAACTCAATAGGTAGAAAACAAATGCCTCAATTAAAAATGGGCCAAGGACCTCAGTTTCTCAACATTTCTCAAAAGAAGACATACAAAAGGCCAATAGGTATATAAAAAGTGCTCAACATTACTAATCATCAGAGAAATGCAAATTAAAATCATAGTCAAGATATCAACTCACACCTGTTAGAATGGCTGTTATCAAAAAGATGAAAATCAAAAAGATAACAAATGTTGGTGAGGATAAGAAAAGGGAACTCTGCACATTGCTAGTGGGAATGTAAATTAGTACAACCACTAGGGAAAACAGTATAGTGGCTCCTCAAAAAATTAAAATATAAGTACCACATGATCCAGCAATCCCACTACTGAGTATATATTCAAAGGAAACAAAATCAGTATGTTGAAGAGAGATCTGCATACCCATGTTCACTGCAGCATTATTCACAATAGCCAAGATATGGAATCAACCTAAATGTCCATTAACAGATAAATGGATAAAGAAAATGTGGTATTCAACACAATGGAATACTATTTAGCCTTTAAAAAGAAGGAAACCCTGTCATTTGTGATAACATAAATTAACCTAAAGGACATTATGTTAAGTAAAGTAAGCCAGGTGCCAGGACAAATATCCCATGATCTCACATATATGTGGAATCTAAAAAAGTCAAACTCATAAAAGCAGAGAGCAGAATGGTGGTTGCCAGGAACTAGAGTTGGGGACAGAGGGACGTTGGGCGATGTTGGTCAAAGGGCACAAAATTTCAGTTAGGTAGCAGGAATAAGTTCAAGAGATCTATTGTACAAACCTGGTGACTAGAGTTAATAACAATGTACTGTATACTTGAAAATCACTGAGAAAGTAAAGTGTTTTTACCACAAAAAATAGGTATGTGAAGTAATGTGTGTTAATTAGCTCAATTTAATCATTCCATAATATAATGTATACATATTTCAAAACATCATGTTGTACACGATAAATACATATAATTTGTATTTGTCAATTTAAAAAAATTCTTTAAAAAAACCCCACATATAAGTACTAATCCAGATCATATAAGTATCCTTGCATCTTTGAACTAAGTGAAGTAGAGATGTATTTATAGACTTGGGAGAAAAGCATTTTTAATTTGTAAAGATGTTGGTTAATAACTCTCATAGATCTGGTATTGTAAGGCTGTGGATCTCAAAAGTCTTCAGTAGGTAGAGTACTGGTGAGTCAGTATCTTACCAGTATATTATAACATCATAAGAACTAAGAAACTTTATACTAGTAAAAATGGACTACATAAAATCATAAACTGTAAGTTCACACATAGCAAAAAAACCCAAATTATTGAATTAATAATCTTATACTAGATTTTTAGTTCATTTTTCATTTTTAATGCAGTCATCAATGTTTAAAAAATTTATAAATAAATTTTAAGGTGAGAAGTATCTACTGATTATTCCCTGCAAATTAAGAAAAGATCCCCACAATCCAATTTTATCAGCAGAACATTTTAGTCTTGTCAGACATAAGCACAGTTTAAATATTACTGGCATAAGACAACTTCACTAGTGCTGTTTCTATGACCTTGGGCCTCAGTTTTCCTCATCTATAAAATAAAAGATCTGAGCTATTAATATATGATTTCTAAAGTTCATTCTAGCATTAATATTTATAGCAGCCCTGACAGCCAGATTTTTAATAGTAACTGGCATTTTTTACTCTTTTGTATTTTTTCTATTCTCAAAAGTACTATTATTTTAAGGAGTCTAGGGTTCTTCCTGAGACTTACTGGTTTATGACTTTAGAAAAGCTAATTAATACATTTTTCTCAAAGCAGATTCAAAAAGAATTGAGTGAAATGAAGAAAATCACTAGACTAAAACAATGGCTATTATGTCTTTAAGTTCTATCTGTAACTTGAGAAAATTTAGCTGGATAACTAGGTAGACTATTTAGGAAAAGTCCTTGGTTGGGAGGGAGAAACAATATTTTATAAAATAAAATAAGTAATTCAGTTAATTTGCAGAACAAGCAAAGTCAAAGGCATAGGGTGGTAACCCTACAAACTCCACAATGGCCTTCAAACAGGTCTTCCTTATAGAGATAATTAAGAGTGATCTGGACTCAAATCTCCAAATATGCTACTTGCTGGCAGTCAATCTGAGAAAACTTGGTATCCTCACTGTAATATAGGAATACAAGCACTTACTTCATAAGGTTGTAGTGAGGCCTATAGGAGATAAGATACATAAATCCTTCAGTATGGTACTGTTTATACAGTAATAAACAAGAGTTGATAAACAAGAGTTGATAGTTTTTACTTAATTAGTCTCTATCCCTGGTCTTTCTCATCATGCAAATCCTTACCAAATATACCTTCCTAAAAACACAGTTTTGATTATGCCACACCCACATTTAAGAACTTCAGTAATCTATCATCTACTAAATCAAGACCAAACTTTTTACCTTGGCCCTGTGCAGTATTATACAAATTACCATTCTAGTCTTATTTCCCTATTCTCCCTTACTGATAATGATCAAGGCATTCCTGTTCTTTAGCTCTTTTATGACTTGGCTCATCTTATTCCCTTCTGCCTGGATTTTTTCCTCATAAAAGCCTTACCATCAATGCCAATAATATTAATGTAAATAACAAGGACTACTCTTTGTTAAATGCCTACTTTGTGCCAGAGTTTCCTAACCACATTGTGCATTATCTCATCTATCCTTTTAACTCAATAAAGTAGAAATCATTTTCATTTTACCTACGAGAAAACTAATAACACCCAAAGTTACACATGCGTTAATAAGCAGTCTGCTTACCAAAAAATCTCATGTTCCTAACCTGGATTGTATTGTCCAAACCTGGATTGTATTGCCCATTTCAAATACTACTTCTTTCAGGGAACTTTTTTTGGGTAATATTTACAACCTGATGCAATTACTCCTTAAACTTAATAGTACTTTAGAGGCATTACAGGAAATAGTCTGGTTTCTACTTTTTTAAAAGAAATACACTTAACACATCCTCTCTGGTAAACACTAGCTTGAGGAGAAGGATTATATCTTGTTTCTGACATTAGACTTTAAAAATACAGGAACTACAATTTAATCTAGCAAAGTTCCTGGTAATAATTTTCAGCCTTTGCCAAGTGATACAGATTCTAGCCATAGAACACAAAGTTCATAATTTGTTAAGTCACAGACAATTCATTTGCCAATGAGGAAAAATTGTAATTTTGCTTCCCTTTTAAATCTCATTGTTCCTTTCTTAAATGTGAATAAGTATCGCAGTGTTCCTAACATAAACTAGCTTATATATTTAATGAGAGGCTCCCTAACATTAGGAAAAAGAACAGAACATTAAAAGATTGATAATCCCACAAAGACAATGATAGGTCTACTGTCTTGTCAATATCACCATAAAAAATTTCAACTGACCATTTAAAGTTTTCTTGAAAGTTCTGAAAACTGTAATTACATAGTAATGTATTATATTAGTTATAGAGAGGATTCAAAAATTTAAGAAAAGCAGACTTCATAGAAAATAAACTGACATCAGTATGTCATACACCGCAGTACTTCAAATTAAGAAAATTTGTTTTCTGAATTTAGTGGCTGTATTTTATTGAAGTACTTTCCATTCAAAAAATCATGAAGCATATACGTAATATACAACCTCTCTTCAACAGGCTGGCTAAAATGGAACCAAGGAGTATGAAACAGCCTACAAGTTCGACAAGCTACAAGGATTTAAGAAACAATGGAGTAAAATTTAAAATGTACTTCAGGCTCAGAGCATGACAAGAAGATTTTTTGCTAGTGCACACAGAGAACAGCTGGAGCACTGTCTAAACAGGAGCACTGCCAACTTTGGCTATGCTACACACTTCAACGGCCATCTTTTAAGTGACTATGGAAACCTAGGCAGGCAAAGTACTATATGAAGTAGTTCTATGACTCTGATATGTAAGGACAATGACCTTACTCTATAAAATGAAAAATATTAAAAAGTACATCATTTTCCACAAAGATGCAATAAGATATGGTTCCTTACTCCCATCTTTAAAGTGCTTCTGCTACAGAAGCCTTATTTTTTTGTTTTATAATTACTATTTTCTGGCACCTCTATTTTGTAAATCAAGCATTCTTTCCCATTTTAAAAGGCAAATTATCTAGAAATTTAATCTTTTCTATGAACTTTCCTAAATAGACAATATTCAAAGACTTTCTTAAATGAATAATATTCACCTTTTTTGGTTTTTTTCTTCCATTTTTAAAAAATGTTTTTATCATTTATCACCAGGAGAAAAAAAAAACAAAACCCAATACTTTATTTTACTCAGAGCAGGCATCAAACACTGCGACTGCTTCCTAGCGGTGTATTAGTACAACATTTCAAAGGTATCTCTAACTAGATGTTTCACAATATACTACGCATTGATGTTAGCAAACCAAAATTTTTTCCTTTATGGTTAATTTACACTACTCCATCATCAACGCTGAGAGGAAGATGTCAACTAAGTTCACATCTAAGAATCAGATATTTTCAGATTTCCTTTTTCAAAAGACATAGTTCCATGTTGTCAGACATTTGTATACAGGTAGATAGCAACTGGTGATTTTTTAAAAGCATTTTCACAAAAGCATACTATTTAAGCTTTTGGAGAATAGAAGGATCTATTTTCTAAAAGCTTGTGTAGTATGCTTTCCTGAGAATGCTTTTTAAAATTCACCAACTGTTTATCTACCTGTGTATACTTTAAATGCTTTAGTAAAAGAAAGAATCTAAATAAAATGTTTTCTTACCTCAGGAGCAAACATGGTCTCATAGGTAGGATTATACTGAACTTCTTTTACAGCGGGGTCAAGGTGAACTCCAGTCTCCAAATCTTCCTAAAAGAAAACCAAACGAATATTAAAGATCTGATAACTGATTATTTTATTTTAGAAGCCAGATTAAAATCACACCAGCCATTTTTAATACCAACTTTATGATTATTACATCAGTACCATAATGATTAATATTCTAATAATCAAAGATTAACACAAGTAATGTATATAATTAGTTCTAGAGGTTAAAATACATTAAAAATTTTTTTCTTTTCAAAATATTGACTTTATTAAAAATTTCTTAATAAGTTAACACTACTCAAAGACATAAATTTAAGAGATTTCAACTCTTTTTTTTTTTTTTTTTGAGACAGAGTCTCACTCTGCTGCCCCGGCTAGAGTGCCGTGGCATCAGCCTAGCTCACAACAATCGCAAACTCCTGGGCTCAAGCAACCCTCCTACCTCAGCCTCCTGAGTAGCTGGGACTACAGACATGCGCCACCATGTGCAGCTAATTTTTTCTATATATTTTTAGTTGATCAATTAATTTCTTTCTATTTTTAGTAGAGACAGGGTCTCACTCTTGCTCAGGCTGGTCTCTAACCCCTGAACTCAAATGATCCGCCCGCCTCGGCCTCCCAGAGTGCTAGGATTACAGGCGTGAGCCACCACGCCCAGCCACAATTCTTCTTTTTTATTAACTCAAAACACCTGATCTTCTGGTGCCGCATTCAGAAGAAGCACTCCTTTTTTATTCAGCAAACCATATGAGATATATAACCATATGGCACTTGGTTAGGTACTGCAGAAGAAACAAAAGGAAGTGGCAAAGCCCAAATCTTCTAAATCTAAAGTCTCTATAATCTATGTCAATGTTTCAACCTTTTTAAATTCATTCCCCAGTTTAAGAGACATAATAATCTCATCTCCACTGAAGAATCATGTAGTCTATCTTTTGTATAACCCTATCACTTACAAATATGACAACTCCCAGATCAGTACCTCTAGCCTGGACCTCCCCTCTGAACTCGAGACTTCCGGGACATCTAATAGATATTTCAAATTTAACATATCCAAAAGGGAACTCCTGGTCTACCCTTCCCCAGTGAAGCCTTCCAGGCTTCTTTATCTAAATTAATCACAATTTCAGTTGTTTAGGTGAAAATCTCTAGAGTTATATCTGACTCCTCCTTCTTTTACTCTCTCTATATCCAATCCATCATCAAATCTTATACCTTCTATATACATCCAGAATTCATCCACTTCTCACAGCCTCCTTCTATCATCCTGGTCCAAACTCATCACCTTGCATCTGGATTATTAGAATAGCTTTTTTCTCTCTTCTTTTTGGTAGATACGGGTTCTTGCTATATTGCTCAGGCTGGTCTCCAACTCCTGGCCTCAAGCAATCCTCATGCCTTGGCCTCCCAAAGTGCTGGGATTACAGGTGTGAGCCACCGAGCCTGACCTTGGAATAACTTCTCAACTGGTCTTTCTGCTTTTTGCCCTTGCCCACCCACAGCCTCATTCCACCTAGCAGATAGTGTGGATTTTTTCAAAACACTAGATTATGTTACTCCTTTGCTATAAACCCCTACTAGCTTCCCCACTCAGAGTAAAAGCCCGACAAAGGCCTAGAAGACCCATTACCAGTTGTTCTCGGAAAGTAGGCATGGTTCCCTAGGGTAGTTTTAAGGGGCATTTTTATCTTTCTGTATTATCCTGTCTGAATATTCACATATTAAAAACATGTTATTTGATTATATATATCTTTCTTTTAGTGAGGACATTCAAATTGTATTTTAAAATTTTTAAAGAAGTCACATATTATCTATGAACTATATTTCAGTAAAGCTGGCATTATAAAATTGCTATTGTAAAATGAAAGAGTTCAGTCTACATGGTTGAGAATTTTACCCTCCCTGATCTGCCCTCTATCCTTTTCAACTTCTGTCTTTACCTAGCACTAAGCCTATGCTCACTCTGCCCCAGTCTCACTGGCTCATTTGCATTCCTGGAATAAGCTAAAGGAGAATCTTGCCTCAGGTTCTCTACACTTAAACAGTTCTTTCTTTTTGGAATGTTCTTCCCCTGGATATCCACATGATTATTATCTCTCCTTTTAAGTCTGTGCTCAGTTTTTCTGCTTTCTCCTTACCTTGCTTTTTTGCCATTATATTTATCATCACCTGACATATATGTTTATTATCTATCTCCCTCCACTAAAATGTAAGCTATACAACGTGGATTTTGCACAAGCACATATACAATCAACCCCTGGAACTATCTCTTTCATATCACCATCTTTATTCCGTTGGCTTCCTGCTGGTGGTTAAAACACATCCTTTCACACAATTCAAAGACAATGCAAAGTAACATCTCACCTTGACTACACTCCTGGCCTCTGGCTCCACACATCCACTGCCTGCTGAATTTCATTCTATGGATGTTCCACAGCATCAAACACTATGCCATGCCCAAAACAACGGATCACTTCCCCATGGCTCCATCTTCAGTAACAAATCAGGCACTTTCACTAACAAATCTTGCTGATTCTACCTCTGAATATTTCTCTGGCAACCCCACTTCCTCCCTTCTCCACACCCCAGCTCCCACTGTCCTAGTCTGGGGCTTCATTATATCTTGCCTGGTCTATTATAATATCTCCTTATCTGGTTTAATACACCCGCACTTTTGCTATATTAGACTAAGTGCTGATTTTTAAAAATAGCAAGAACTTTGATGCTTTCTGTGCTGTAGGCAATGTTACTGCCTTGTATTTTAGGCATTTCCTTTATTATCTGATAGTATGTCATCTTCTTATTTTCCCTGATACCATCCCTCCTCCTGCCTCGGGAAAATTGCTTTTTTTATCCACAGACCCAAGGAATGTTGTACTCTTGAGAGTACTTCTGATATATTATTTGTTGCACATGACTTTTACTTATATCTTATATCCTCACTGCCTAGTAGAATGCAGGGCATTCAGCACATGTTCAATAAATATTTTTTAAGTTAAATTGAAGAACGAAAAGTCAAATCCTTAGAGAAATTAAATAGGGTAAGGTTGACCAAAGATTATGGCACTTGGCAATTACATCACAAAAAAACCTTTGCCAGAGTGACTTTAGTAGTGAGGAATAGTATGGAAAGCCAGTTGCAAGGGGCAGAGGTATAAATGAGGACTTAGAAAAACAAGGCAGTAATAATTTTTTACTCTGAAGACATCTGGTGGTAAAAAACAGAAGAAGAGATAAGGGTGGCAGGTTGAAGGACTTTCAGTGTAAAATTAAGTTTCTCTTTCTCCTTAAAAAAGACTAAGTCAAAGACACAGCCAATTATAGGCTAGAGGAAAGGTGACAGCAAGAAGAAAACATGACAAGAATAAGGGGATGCTCAAAGGTCTGGTTATCTTAAAAGAGGTAAAAGGGGATAGAATCCAAGACACAGTTGGAAGATTAACCTCTAAAAGGAGGACTACTCTCTTTGAGACGAAATAGAGATAACAAAGATAAGAATGGGTGCTAGGCAATAGATGTTTGGAGATGCTGGGAGATTTGGGAGTCATAACTGATCTTTTTATTTTCTTAGTGTAGTCAGGGTACAGGTGTCTTTATAAAACAAGTACAGCAACTTCAGATTCATTTATTCATTCAACAAAAATGTTGATTGTGTGCCCACTATGTGCTAAGCACTGTTCTAGGCCCACAGAAATAGACAAAGACACTTGTGGAGTTTACTTGCTAGTGGGGGAGACAAGCAATAACCCATATAATAAATAAATGAATTACCACAATGAACAACATTAAAGAGATCCAACTAGTAACAAACAAAAAAATTATTGGCAGATTAACTAGGTATATTAGT
>CAUYRT010034788.1:0-28509 GCA_963574885.1 Lepilemur ruficaudatus
CAAGAGGCAGGTCCGGGTTTGAGCGAGCAAGGAACAGCCGCAGAAGGGGAAAGAACCGAAAGACAGTGCCGTCCTAGCGCCCAGCGGAGGAAGTGCTTCAAGAAAGAGACCGTGATCACCGGATGCTGTGTCGCATACTGAAGCTGAGCACAGTGAGGAGTGGAGGACACGACGTCCTTGACAAGAGCAGTATCAGGAGGGTGGTGGGCAGATTGGGGCAAATCCAAGAAAAGATGGAAAGGGAGGAAGTGGAAGCAGGGCAATAAGCAGATGTTTCTGAGTTCCACTCCCGGGGGAGACCACAGAAATGGGCAGTAGCTAGAAAGAAGTGTGGGCATAATAAGGACATTCCCCTGAGGCATGGGAGACACGAGAGCCCGCTTACATGCTGATGGAAATGCTATAATATATTAGCAAAATAGATGATGCAGGACAGTACGATGACAGTTCCTGAAGCAATATACTTTGGCACATGTCTCTAATAAGTATCTACTAACAAATGAAATATAGTCGTTATTTGAAGATACGAAGTAATTTAATCTTAGAAAAATTATATAATTTATAAAAATTAGATAACTGGCAAACGATTTTTTTTTTAGAAAAAGAGCCGCATTAGCAAATTAAGAATGTGTGCAGACTGCTTTTTTCCTTCGAAATTAAAATAGCTATATTGAGCTCAAAGTGAAAAATGCAGGATATAACAGCTCAATTTAAATATTTTATTGATTAGGAAAAAGTGACTAAGTAAATGACATTCTTTTTAACCATTAAATTGCTAATGTCTGAGTATCTAGACATCTGCAAGCAGCATTTTAATACCTTATACTTTGAGTGTGATGCAGTTTGAGCATTTTAGAACATGGCACGCACGTGCTGGGGCGGACGTGGGAACGCGTTCAACAGACCATGGTCAGACCAAAGGCCCTGCTGCTGCATTCCGAAATCCATTTTTGAGGCCGTGCGTCCCGGAGGCTGCTTTCAGCCGGTGACAGAACACACAGGGAGAGTGAGGCTGGCCTGTCTTTGGTGGCCGACTCTGGTGAGGACTCCCTGAGCGTCTGGCCAACCTTTCTGTCAAGTGCACAGCGATCTAGGATGCTGGCACTCAGCATTTCTTCCTCTTCTTGCTTAGGGGCCTGACTTGCCTTGAGGCTGTTGCTTCTCCCAACCTCTTCTGCTCCTACCCTCGAACCACCGAATGTACCTTCTTCTCATCAGCTCATGGGGCATTCTCCAAGACTGATCATATCCCAGGCCACACACTATGTCCTGTTCTTCCCTGTTTTCTATCACAGGTGTGTCCTCTAATAAAACATTTTCACATCATTCACATCTTTGCATCTGCCTCTTGGAGGACCCGGACTAACATATGTGGTGCTAGGAGGGGACTGGGAAGGCAAGACAGGGTCTGGGGGAGGCTCCCTCTCCTCCCTGCAGGGGAAGAGAATAATGTTCTGGTTTGTGGATGGGACATGGGCAGCCTCTGGCACAATGTTGCAGACCAAGTTCTAAATACGTCACCGATGGTGACCTGGGAAAATGTTCTGGTGGAGGAAGCTGCTGGGGTAGGTACAGGGATGCAGGTATTTGAAAATATGGGTTGGAGAGGGAGGGGACGGTGCTTACAAGCAGAGGAGTTGGCTGGAGGCTGGTAGGTTGTGCGGACTTGCTGCAGAAGGATAATGACAGACTGAGGGCTGTTAACAGGAAGTTAATGGCTCAGTGAAAAGCCAAAGAGCCTCTGTGGACATTCACAAAGAGAACAAGAACAGACAAAAGTGGCCAGCAGGCTGGGGGCTGCAGGAGTCCGGAAGAGTCACAGACCATGTGATGCACACCCAGGGTCTGTTGTGGGAGGTCAGGGCACTGGGGGGAAACCTGGAATCCAGAAACCTGGGGCAGGGCTAACCGGGTGGACGCTGGCGGTGTTGGCTCTGCATCTCCTCCAGATCGGCTAGGCTTGCAGAGGTGGCCCACCTGTCCCTAGCCAGTGCCAGCCCTCCCTCCATGCTGAGAGGGGCTGCAACAGGCTCTCATCAGCAGTTGCCTTGACTCCACTCCAGGTTGCCAGAGAAATAGGTTAAATTCCAGCATAACTTAGCTGGAGACATTCTGTGCCTGATGAGAGAAAAAGGGACTACATCCTTATGGAATTGCCAAATCTAGTAGCATTTACAAGCAGGATCCAGGGAAATGTCCCTGGGATTGGACGTGATGATAGTTGATCAAAAGGACCAGAATATATAATGGCATAAATGAGCATTCATTCATTTGAGGACACTTTTTCAACCTCGGGACATGAGATTTAACACCCTAGCAAGGAGCTTGCGGGATGGGGTAAACTTAGTGCTGGGTGGCTGTTAGAAGACTGGGGACAAATGATGGCCAACTGTCCAAGTAGAAATGGCACAGCTGTTGGGGAGATGGTGGAGGAAGGAACGAAGGGATCACAGGGAGGGGCCACGCTGGAATGAATGGACATGGAAGGCCAGGAGGTGCACCAAGGACCGTGTTTCACGCATGGGGTCAGACTACTCAACATCACCCAAACCCATCAGGATGTGACAAGGAGAGGGGCACTAACATCACCAAGAAATTTGATCCTGGCTCTCCTTGCAGGCCAAGGATGAGTGTGGGAGAGTATGGGATGACGGAGCCCTGAAGTAACAGTGTCCAGGGGGTGCTTGGCCATCAGAAGGCAGAGAGCATCAAGCACCGTAACGAGTGGCAACACTGGTCCCCTGGGTGTGGAGTTACCCTCCCCTCACTCTGGGCTCTTCAGGGTGCAGGTCTTGGTCTCCAAATGGTGCACATACTCACCAGGGGCCACAGCAAGGGCCCCAGTGCACTATAAGTGATGGCTGCCTCCAGGTCATCTTGGACCCCTTGTGCAGAGGGACCAACAGATAAGAGGTCACCACACTAGCAGTAAGTGACAGTAAGCAGTAGGTAGGACCGCCTTTGCAGAATGAAGGCAGAGAGGGACATGAGGGAAACCCACATGACCCCCTTTGGCACCTTGGGTATGTCCTTGTCCCATTGTGACAATGAGTGGACATGCGGTGGGATCCCAGACTGAGAAGGGTGTAATTATCAAGTACTCAGGACCCTCAGAATGAAACGCTGGATCACAAATCCAGGAAAAGCCTCAAAGATGTGCTGAAGTGGTATCTGAATGTGAGGATGATTGACAGGTAGTGGAGGGCGGCGAGGATGCATGTCTGTGTAGCCCTGAGGTCAGCGGCAACTGTGGTCCCTCCTGCTGATCTCCTTCCGAGTCTCTCGGGAGGAAAAGCCAGCAGGAAACACAAAGTAGATCCACTTCCAGAAGTGGATCAGCTCAGCACCGGGGCGGACTGTGGTGGCCACGAGAATGTAACTGGCAGACCTCCACCTGCAGGACACGTGACAGTGCTCTGAGATCCACGCGGCGTCGTGCAGAGGACACCCCCTCTCAAAAAGATGCTTCTGCCCAGGGAATGACTGTGGCAGGTTTACTAGGGTGGCTCATTCCTGGGAGACGTAGGACTCCTCCCATGGGTGACTTTGGCCCTAGGACTCCCCAGTGGTCCAGGGCAGTTCCGGCCACCCCTCCTTCCCTCTCTCCCTCACTTCCGTTGAGGTCTGATGGCTCCCCTGGGCCACACTCACAGGGGTTTCCACAAAGAAAACCCTTGTGCCCTTAATTCTGTTTCAGCAGCTGCAGCAGCTTCTCAGAGGACCCAAACTAACACTGGGTTTACAGCTAGGGCTAGTTTGTTCCACTCATGGCCACATATACTGCCCACCATATTGTGCCAGAGACCATCTCGGGCAGTGGGAATGCAGAGATTAATTAAATGTAATTCCCCTCCAAAGAGGTCACTCTCTTCTGCAGTTTTAGAATGGCTTCTCTGCTCCATTTGGCCAGAAGAAAGGTCTGGGCAGCCGGGGTAGGTCCAAAGCCACCAGTCCCCGGAAAGAATTAGCTACCGTGGCATCCCAATTGTGTTGCCTTTAGCTGGGCAGAGGGTCTACTGAGTGCCCAGCAGACCCAACCTGCTGACCGTCTCAGCTGTGGGTACGGCACCTGCAGGGACTGCACTCCTGCCAATTTCCAGCTGCTGGGCTGTCATATTCGGAGCATACAGCACTTCCCAAAGGCACCTCCCTTTGCCCACAGTGGTGATGGGCACCCGCATCTGTACGAACCATGTCTCGGCCAGCACTGGATCACGAGCAGAGCAAGCACGGTGGAGGGCTGTGCTGCCGCAGTGTGAACAGGCCTTGCCATCTGCCTTTGCCACTCCTATCCTCCCATCAGGCCTGCCCTCCGTGGCACACCTAGGGCAGGTCCAGCTTCCTCTAGGCACAAGGAAAATTCAAGGGAATCAGTACTTTGAACACGAGCAGTGCTCAGATCTGTGTATCACTGTGTGATGATAAATGCAGTCCTATTCTTGGCGTCCAACATTCAGAACTATGGCTTAGTTGGAGATAAACTGGTGACAATGCCTGATTGCACTAGTAAAGAATAACGAAATCTTAATTAACAGGAATGTCCTGAACCCTCAGAGAACTTGTATGGGTTTCCCAAGGCTGCTGTAGCAAAGTACTAATACCACAAGAGAGCTTTATGTCCCACAGTGCTGGGGGCTGGAAGCCCGAGATCAAGGTGTCAGTGGGTTGGATTTCTCTGCGGCCTCTCTCGTGGCTTGTGGCTCGTGGCTGTTCTCCCTGTGTCTTTACGTGGGAATCCCTCTGTGTGTGTCCCAATCCCCTCTTCGTGTAAGGACACGGGCAAGGTTGGACTAGGACCCACTCTAGTGAGCTCATTTTAATTTAATAACCTCGCTAAAGACCCTATCTCCAAATGCAGTCACATTCTGAGGTGCCGGGGTCTAGGAATATGAATTTTGGGAGGGGCAAAAGTCTGCCCCAAAGCATAACTTTTCTTTGTCATTGCCTTGTAGGAGAAACAAGCCAAATTTATTTGTTTTATTTCATTTGCAAGTATATATAAAATTTTTGATTTTTGAAAACTTTACAGTATACGTTATTGTGTCAAAGCCGAATAAATTCAATATTTCACACCTATGTGACCTGCAGGTGTTCTGTAATCCATTCGAACCTGGGAGGTCAGGGTGGCCTCCTGCAGGTCAGCTTCTGTGAACCGCAGAGGCTCTTCTGAGTAGACAGCGTCCACTCTGTCTCCAGTGAAGGACAGCGCCTAGAGAAAGGGCCACCAGGACAGACCCTGTCATCACAGGCCCAGGTTTTCCTTCTACACCTTGTCCCTGTGTCTCTGTGGTGTGGTCGCACGTGTTCCAAATGGCAGCCGTCTGCCGCTGTTCCCGCCCTCCAGGCCTATAAAACACTGAGGGCATGGGCTGAGTTATTAAACTGGCAAAACAAACTAAAAAAGAAAAATAAAGCTAAAGGTTTTTAGCAACATAAGCCGTCTTTTCTCAAGTTTCGGGACCAAACCATAGCATTGCAAGTCCTGTAATAAATCCGTCTGTCCCATGCTCGGTGTTCAGCTAAATTTTCTAGAGAATTATTTCACCTGCAGACCATAAGCAGTGGTGTGGTTATGTAATTAAGCTTGGGCCACATTAAAGTAGGCCACATTGGAGTTGCAGCAGACTTTTCCAAGGACAGCCAGGAAATTGGCTGTAAACTTGGCGGAAAGCAAGCCAGTTACCCGGCGTAACATCTGCTGACTTGGGTCGTCGCTCACCGCGAGGGCTGCTGATCAGGAAGCCGCCCAGCTCCGCGGACAAAGGCAAACAGGTCATAAGCTGTTCTACCCTCCAACTGCTACAATTAAAGCTCAAAATTGGAGGCATTTTTTTCTCGATGGCAAATCCCGTTTTTAACAACAGCATTCTGTGACTAATTTAAAGGGATTTCCAAGAAATACTTGCCCTGTAAAAATTCAAATTTCATTAGGTATCTGCTGAGCCCTTGACTAAGCATAAGGCCTTAAACTCTGCAAAATTCAGACAATTTCTGAGTCTGAGAGAGGAGACTGTATTAAAAAGTTAAGTTTCTGCCTATGGCAGCTAACTAATCTTGTTTTTTAATATGTTTATGACTGGATATTTAGCATTGAGAATTAATTAATATTCAGGGAATTAATTGACTCCTTATATTTTTTCTGGCAATTAAGAATAGGTTTCAGACATACAATGACCTATGGTGCTTACATATTTAAACTAAGAGATTGGCATGTTTAATGAACACCAGCTATATGAAAATATATTGCTGATGATCAATCAAATAATCAATAGCTATGTATTTGTAATCTGCTATCCACTGTGCAGGGCTCTGTGACGGATGCAATGGGGTGTATAAAATTCCTGCTGTAAAGTTTCAAGTTCAGTTATGAGAGATGAGTAAGTTCTAGAGATCTGCTGTACAACACAGAGCCCATACAATATGGTGGTGTATGCTTCAAATTTTGTCCAGTGTTCTCACCACACACACACACACCCTACAAAGAACACTATGAGACTTTGGGAAGTTTGGGGTGTGTCTGCTACCCTGAGTGTGATGAGGATAATCACAGGTGTGATTTTCATATGTGCAAACTCATCAAATTTCACACATTATATATGTGCAGTTATTTGTACAATAATTGTACCTCAAAAAGCTGTTAAAAAAGAAAATTTAGTATCTAGTTAAGGAGGACAAAAAGACACACATACAGGCACACACAAACATAAACACAAATACACAGAGACACAGAAATACATACATATCGTATTTTGTATATTAATCTGTTTCTAACACCGTTGCTAATAAATAAACAATGTAAATACTTTAGGGATCCCAGAAGATATAGGCTCTTGCTAGGTGGCCCTAAAATAGAAAGCTGCTCTGTCTGGATGATGAGATAGGATTCTTTGGAATGCAATTCCAGCCAGAATGCTTTTCTGTAGGGGCTGTTTAATGGGGAGCCCCACGGCACAGGATTTCCCAGGGAGGAGCTGGTTCCCGGCTCTGGACTTCCTGGCTGGTCCTGACTCCTTTCTTTAACCTGTATGTCAGGACACATTTGACTGTATGTCAGGTCTTGACAGCCTATTTGGAAACAAAGAAGTTGTTAATATATGTTGATGCTTGTATCGTGAAAGTCCTTTGGGAAAGAAATGGGAACCATTTTCGCTGGCCAAAGTGTGAATTTAGGGTTTGGATTTTGTGATTAAAAACTGGAGAGAGAGTGAAGTAGAGACAGATACAAGACAGGAGAGGCGTCTTCTTAAGAGGCTACAGCATAGCTTGCATTTTCAAACTGCAGTGAGAGCCTTGGAGGGTTCCCAACACTAGACCCCAATGACGCCTGTGGTTTGATGACTTTCTTGTCAATCCTCATGGGTCCTGAGACTTCAAGAAGGTTTCGATAAATTAATGAATGTCAGAGAAGACTGTAAAGTTCCGTAGTGGGCATGGGCCAGCCCCGTGAGTCCAGCCCCTAGCAATCTATCCTTGACTAGTGTACTAAGGACAATATTGAAGAAAGACACAGTCATGCTTCTTGTTTTTAGAAGCTTAGATATGACATTTCTTCTCATTTATGAAAAGAACTTTAATGGCATCAGCGAGAGACTTTTGGGAGGTGCTTGACTTCTCCCCTCCATCACTGTTCTTCTCAGGCTCCCTGGGCGCCAAGGCTCCTTGAGTTTTTACATTTTTCCCCAAATGTCCCAGAACCTCACTGCAGAGCATTACCCACTTTTGTCCCTCTTTGGCAGGATCCAGTCTCCGGACATCTCCCCCTCCCCCCATGCCATGTTCAATCTCTGAGAAGCACAGAGAACACCATTGACGGGACAACAAGACCAGGGACTTGAGCAAATTAAAACCTGGATGTCAGAAAGAGCTCATAGAGTCGTGAGTAATTAGCATATCGAATGCAATAGCGACGACTGGCTGGTTGCAGAGCGTTTACTCCACACCAGGCCCCGCGCTTCTCCCCGTCCGTCCTCTATCCTGACACTCAGCGGAAGCCCGGTTTGTTTCACAGGTGGAGGAGCCCGAGACGTAATGAAGCACTGAAGTGAATGTTCTGCATCAAGCATGTGCTTCAAACATGTCACCAGGGAAATATCTCCTCGTTAGAGAGACCTCGAGTCAGGAGCTAAATGAAGGCAATTAAACACATCTTTCTGGAACAGAAAGGGAAAGTCCTCCCCTCGTCCCTAATCAGAAGTTCCCCGCGAGAAGACGCACACTTGGCTGAGCAATTCACGCAGAGACTGCGACGGATGATGTGAAATTCGAGTGCCCGTGTTACTTGGAAAATGACTCTTAAAAAGGGACCACAGATGCCTATTTCAACATTTGATGTCGGCGTGAAGTTTAGGCCTTGGCAACACAGTCTCTGTACACATTTGAGTGATAACCCAAACCTCCTGCCCACGCAGCAACAGCTCCGACAATCAGAGCCAGTGACGCGAGAGAGCCCAGGGAGAGGCAAAGGCACAACCGGGGTTTCTTCTGAAACTTGACGCAGGAATCTCATTCCCTCTCTCGCCCACTCGCTTGGCAAACTGAAAGGAGCCTTTCAGATATTTCTGTTGGATCAGTATCTCTCCCTTTTCATTAGAATCGGGAGAACAAAGGCCAGATTGCAAAGGGATGCCTGTGTGTCTGCTGCAGAGGCGTAATTCCGGTTTCACGGTAACAACATCACTATAAGAAGGTCACAGAAGGAGACTTCGGCTCTGGTGAGGGAAGTTTGAGAGGCAGTAAGCTGCCACAAATAATATTAATCATATAATTTGCCTAGTTTAAGTATGTTTAAACTAAATGACAAAAAATTAACAAATGCCAGTGGGGTTCTGCAATCGCCAGGAGAGCTATAGGAGAGTCAGTAGGAACTTAATAGCTAGCTGCAAGTCTATGTCAGGTACAGAAAAGAATGACTTTGCTTTTCCTCGAGCAGTGGTCTGTAAACATCATTAATAGTGTGCTCCCACAGTAAGATTGTTTGAATCTGTGCATTTATTGAAAATATATATGTATATACGTTATTGTGTTTTAAAGTTTACAACATAGATTCTGGAGTAAGACTCTCCAGGAATGAATCCCCCATTTGCCCACTGTTTGTAGACCTTGGTAGTTCATTAACCTAACCTAACCATGCTTTAGTGTCCACATCTGTAACATGAGAATGATAATAATTACGCTAATAGTTGTTGAGAGAATTAAACTAGTTAATACATACAGATCACTTTGAGTAGTGCCTGGCATGTGATAAATGCTATAGCATGTTAGCAGTTATAGAATGTGCATTAACATATAACGTATATGCTGTATATTAATTATAAATAATCATATAATGATTATAATATAGTCCACATATAATTATATATAGTTAATTGTAATACATTAATGTTTTATATTAATACAGTTGTAATAATTGCCGTTATTATGCACCACACACTGCTTCAGGTAAAGTGTGTGTGTATATATGTGTGTGCACATATATATGCGCACACACACTATATATGCTCAAATATATACAAGAGCAGAGGTTTTGAAAGGATGAGATAAATCTAAATATAATCATAACTTCTGATGTTTCCTCTAGCACCCCAATGGATAGCTTGAGAGCTGACTGGGGTGTACACATTCTAGTCTGGATACCATATCTCTGTATTAGAGACCAGCAATAATTTTCTGTAGAGTCAAATATTTAATAATAAATACTTTAGGCTTTGTAGGCCGTAATAGTCTCTGTAGCAAACACTCAACTCTGATATTATAACACAAAAGCAGCCGTAGACAATTTGTAAATGAATGGGCTTGGGAATATTCCAATAACACTTTATTTACAGAAACAGGTGGTGGGTCAAGTTTAGCCCAAAGGGCATGGTTTGTCCACCCCCACCGTAGAGGAAAGAACTAGGACACACAGGTAAAAATTGCAGGGAGCCACACTCAGGTCACCACCAACAAGAATACTCCAGCAGTGTCAGCTGTCCTGTGAGTGAGCTCCCAGCACTGGGGTTGCTTGGGCAGGAGCCGGGGATCTGTAGGGACCCTGAGTTGTGTCTCTGACACAGGTACCCACTCGGACTGGTTCTTTGGTCTCGCACAACCTGCCCGCCACGCGGAGGCGCAGAGCACTTGCTCTCCTAAGGCGAGAAGGACGTGCAAGTTGGAAGACCGCATCTCCACGGACGGTTCCTTGCAGTCTTTCAAACTGATGTTAATGAGACTCCAGCACTAAAAGCAACAGCGGGATAGACGCCATCGAAAAGGACCCCGGTCCTTAATATGTTGCCTTTTACTTTTGTAAGGAAGAGAATGGATGCTTCCGCTGGGCTCTTCAAGCCACCTCTCAGCATATCAGATCACGTTCTTTGATCCTTGATTGTATAGTGTAGGCCTGAGAGTCGTGAAAGAATAGACTCGTTTACTCAGGAAATGCCCTTCCTCGTCCTGCCCATCTATAACCCTATCCTTTGTAGATAAAGAAGCAGTAATCTCAACTACTGTGTCCCCAGACGCCTGCTGAGAGTCCCCGATGGTTTCCGGAGACTCGCCCGTGCGCTGGTGGACACGCCGTCCTCGCCGGCCGTGGGCTGGGCGTCCCTTGTGCACGCGGACCGTGCAGTGCGGGTGATTCCAAATTAAGACCCGAGTCTGCAGCAGCAGCTTTTCTATTTGTCCTCTCTTTTCCGTCTTTGTCTCAGTGGGCACCTGAGACGTGCAGAGGTCCGTGTGTTCTGCGGCAGGCTCCGCGTGTCCTGCTTTCCGTGATAGGTTTCCTCGGGACTCCAGCCGAGAGCTCCGTCCTGCCCTGTCCTCACCACTGTCCCTCGCGTCTTCCCAGAGTGCCAGGTTTTGCTTTCTCGGTTCTGTGTTTTCCCTCGGCATTCTACCTCCGCAGCCGGGGGACCAGTGCTTATGTCTGAAGACGTAACCATGGTGATGAGACTGTGAGGCTCATCTCTCGGCTCCTCGTGGAGGCTTTTCACGGTTCTCCGGGTCTGGCTGTCCGGGAGTTGTTCAGTTGGTCTGAGGAGCTTCTAAGCTGTCTCAATGGCGGGTGAAGATGGCCCTTTATGATGGAGTGGTGTTTTCTGGTCTGCAGACGCTGGGTACCGTTCAAGCCACACAGACCTTCTCTCCCACCCTCTGCCTCACATACAACTGTTGAGAAATGCGGTGCTTAATTCCCTTGCAGTTTCTCAGTGATGAACACGCTATGAACACTGAGTAGGCAAATTATTCCCCTTCTGACGATAAACTTTTATGTCACTGAGGCAAGGCAAAAGGACTACATAGATGTCCTTTGATAAATATTAACCACCAGATTTCCATTTCACCTGCCATGGAAAACATTATTTGCAACTTATGAATTGCCAAATGTCTACCAGACATTCATTATTTTTCGTCTGCCCAATAATATTTCAGAGAATGTGTTACAATCTCTGATTTACTGATGAGGAAATTGAAGTTTAGGATATTAAGCGATTTCTCCAAGGTTACCTGTCTGGTAAAGGGCAGAGCTGCAATTTTTACTATGATGGCCTAAAAGCTCTGTCTTATTAAATCTGCAGTTCAGAGGGAAGGAAGAAATAGAAAATAAGAAAGGCAGAAGGGACGTAGGCCTAGGAAATCAATTTTCTATGATGCGGGAGTAAAAGGTATGGTGCTGAGATGTGGGAAAATTCTCCCCTCCTTTCTTCACCTAAACTTTCTGTGAAGTGCTGAGCACAGAGCCTCGCCTCGGTAAACCAACGGTGATGCATAGGATTTCCCATGTGTATATATAAAAACATACACACACACACACACACACACACACACGTTTTGCTTAATGTTGCTTGAAAACCTAATTGGAACATATCAGGTTTCCTCAGCCTCCCCCATCGCTAATCCTCTGCTGCTTCCCCAGTGGCCACTGAGACCCCATCACATCAGGGCACACGAGGAAGTCAAACGCCACGCACTTCCTGCTGCCTTATGCCCTCTCCCTGCCGGTGAGCAGGCTGCCCCCGATGGCCACACGGTTCTGCTATGTGAGACAGACCTACAGCAGGACCCACACTTCAGATCACAGATACGAACTTCCCGAGTGGCTGCTGCGACGGTGAAATCGTGCAACCTGGAAGTGTGACTGTTAATTCCTACTGAGGAAAACGTCAGTCAGTGGGACGGAGCAAGTAGACACGTACCATCTCCTTCCTTTCGAGAGACTTTTCCAAGGCACGGCTCTCCATAAAGGCCGTTGATGGACAGACTCGTGGCTGAGTCGACCCATCGGTAAAACAACGGCAGTGTCTCTTCTCGCGGCCCCGGCGAGGCGGTGCTGGGTGTGGTAAGGCAGTGCCTGCATTGCTTCCCACCCCTTCCTCCTCACCTCCCGTTTCTCTCACACTGAGATTGCTCCCTCAAAACAAAACTCTGCTAATGTTTACTTCGGGCTCTGGTTTTTGATGGGTGAAGATGATCTGAATCACGCATCTCAAAGTCATGCAATGGAAGGAAAGGGAATAAAAAATTGTATTACTCCAATTGGATTGGATTGGATTGGATTACTCCAATTGGATTACTCTGTTGGATTACTCTTGATATTGGGGGCAAATTAGTATTCTTATAAGTGAAGTGCAGTTTATTTGCCAAGAGTTGTTTCAACCCATTCATATGGAAAGAGTACTCCATCTCCTAAAGACTAAGAAAACCATTCTCCCTATGGACTCTACACTTTAACAGTTCAGAATGGTAACAGTATATGAAAATTCAAACATGGTATTTTATCAGAGTTTATTTCTCTTAGTTTTTTCTTTTTCCTAATCTTTTGGCTTTCTGGACATCCATCTCTGTTCATCAGAACAGTAAGCAAAAGAGCGACAGGATGATATCTTAACAACCGATTCCAGACGAAAGGTTGTGGATCGTGAAACTGTCACTGAATAGTTGTATGACTGTACAACTTAAACAACCTTTCTGAGCCTCGACTTCCTCATCTGATAAAGTAAGGATTAAATGAAATGAGCATGAGAACACCCAGTGTGGCGCATGGCACACAGTAGGCGCTCAGCAGCAATCACCTGATCTGAATCTTTGTGTTTATTTCAAACAAATTGCTTTGCTTTATGCAGCTTTTAGAAGAACATCCTGTTCCACCTCTGGCTGCTAATTGCCTTTTCAGATTACGTATCTCATTAAGCCCTGTATGTCTTCATTTTCTAGCCTCAATAATAATTGGGTGCTCAGTCATTGCTATATTCACTATCCTGACAACATTTATTAAAATGAGGCAATTAACTATTGTCTTAAATGGAGTTTAGAGGTAAGGCTCATTAGACTTAGGCTCATTACAATTGACTTAAGTGATAAATGCAAAGTTATTTTATCCCAACTTTACCCCGAAAATGTGTTCAATTGGATTTCTCCAGAGCTGGCATTCCTTCCTCACGTAAGAGCAGAACTGGGTAGAAATATTTTAGTGCAGCACAATATTCATTAAAAATGTATTACTGAAAATGTAAAGCCCCAAATTGGCTCACGGGGATCCCTGCACTGTTAACATCTAACCCGAGCGTACCTTGCTTCACAGGCCACCGCGTAATTGGACTCAGAGGCTCAATTAAGTCGAAGTAAAGAAGGAAGCAGGCCCCGCTTCAAAACGGCTCAATCCTTTATTTGTATTCAGGTTCACAAGAGACGAGTCCCCTTTGCATACACAGTGGCAGCAGTGACAATGCAGAGGAGCGGTTCCTCTTCCTATTGATTTGCTTTAAGGAGGTCAGGGCGCACGGTGTTAAGTGATTTTCTACTGGGTTAGTCAGTTGCCGTAGAAAATTGTGGTTTTCCCAGCTATCCTGCCAGACTGCAGACATTAGGCAGAATGTTCAGAAATTTTATTTTTTTCCAGCAGTTTTAGGAAAAGGAAATAGAAGCAAAGAGGAATCCTGTCTATCTGCATCCAGAGCCTCTTCCACATCACACTTCAATAGGCAGGAAGTCTCTGGAAAAGTGTCATTTTAGGGACCATGCCAAAGCGTGCACTTTGGAGTCCAGCAGAACTCTGTTCCGCTCCTGGCTGTACCGATGGTTACCCGCGTGATTTTTCAGTCATGCGTAGTCTCATAGAGTCTCATTTTGTGGTCTGAAAGATAGAAATAATTCTTAATCTTTGCAACTGTGGGAATAGAGGAGATAATGATGAAACCCTCCCAATCTCAGTCACATGATGCATGGCAGATAAATGCTCCTTTTACATTTGGTTTCTGTGGGTTACGCCAGACACATGCTGTACTTCGGAAGATACAGCACAGACGTCAAACCCTGCACCTGAATATCTAGCACCTGTCAATAGTGCATGTAATATTTTAAATTTGCTTCTCTCGGGTGAACGATTTCGCGTTCCAGTTTTTGATTCAGAGGATGAGGCCTCTTCAGCATGACCCCTAAAATCTCTCTAATAATCAAATTTCAAATGGAAATATATAGTAGAACGGTCTTCTCCATGACCATGATTTGATTGTGACCTAAGGGAAGAAATGTGAAGAAGAAACAAAAAAAACCTTGCATTTCAACACAGAGCTGAACGTGAAGCACACTGGGGAGGCATTTGGGGGTTTGAGGATGGGGGAGTGGAAGATGTCACATAGCAGAAAACCAGACACACAGTAGCTTAAAATCATCAGGTTTGGCATGTTTTTCATACTAAAAAATATAGAAATGATGTCAGCAAGGTGGCAAACCAGAACGCTGTGGACGGTACTTCTCCCCACGATTCTTACGGTTTCATGCCTTAGGTTTAAGTCTGTTGTTCACCGTGAGTTGATTTCTCTGGGAGGTGAGAGGTGCAGATCCTGTTGCAGTCTTCTACATGTGGCTACCCAGTTTTCCCAGCACCGTTTATTGAACAGAGACTCTTTGCCCCAGTGTGTTTTCATCTGCTTTGTGGGCAAGATGGCGGACGAGAAAAGCCGCCAGCCAGAGCATCTCTGCAAGAAAGACAGATTTTAGAAGAAAGTGAAAAAAAATAAACAGGCAGACAAACATAGATCAAACGAGGGTCAGAAGGAAGGGTGCTTGAAACTGTAGGAGACGCCATGGGAAGAAATTGTGGAGGAGAACTGGAAGGAGACCAGCGACAAAGGTAGGTGGAGCGGTTAAATTTCCCTCCCTTGCGTCTGGACCTGCTGGTGGCTCCTGAGCAGTTGGAGAGACCTGCTGACACCAGCCCAGAGACGGCCGCCTCCAGTGAGCAGTCACCTCTTGCGGACAGGGCACCAGGCTTCCAGCTCCCTCAGGACGCCGCCTGCTCACAGACCCGAGCTGGTCGACAGGAGCCATATTACTTCATTCTCCCATTAAGTGTGTTTCATTGGCAAGTGTGTTTTGAGCCATAGCAGTGTGCTGGCATTGTTCTAGGAGCTAGAGATAAAGCGATATATAAGACAAATACATTGCATTCCTGTGTGTGCTTGTGTGTGTGTGCGTGTGTGTGATTTGCCATGCCCTAGTTATTCTTGCTCCTTCAGGAAAGGGACAGCACATTTTCTGGGATGACAACAATAAAATGTGTCAATTATAGAGTGTATACCTAGTGCGCAGTGCTGTTAGTTGCTTTAAATCTGTTATTTTTTAGTTGTTATGACAATTCAAATGCTAGGCATACATTTTTATCATTTACACATTCCACAGCAGTCGCCAAGATGTTAACTAACTTACCAAGGTCAAGGAACAAGGGAGCGGCTGCGTCTGATTGTGCATATTCTGGTCTGTCTCACGCCTGCGCACCCTCTGAACTATCAAACATGAGGTCTCCATGGGGCGTTAAGGAACGAAAGGAACGATGACAAGCTTCACCTCCGTCACAGTTCCCACCGGCCACCCCTTCTGCCCGTGCCATTGACAACCAGAGGCTGCCGGTTTTTGAGCTGGGCGTTTTCTCCGCAGTTGAGCAGGAGCAGGACATCCCCAGAAAGATGGAAATGGAGGTTGTGCACACACAGCTGCAGGCCCCAGGAAGGCCAGGCGGTCCATGCTGGGCACTCTGCTTGTGCAGCTCGGAAAATACATTGTCTTTGTCTTTAACTGCACTGACAGACAGGAACAAATACATTTACTTTGCTTTTAGCAATAATCCAGTGATATCTGGATCACGTACAAGTGTGGCAGTTAAATGACCCTCCACCTGCTGCTCTGAAAAGCGAGCCTCTGGCTTGATCTCAATCTCTCATCATTCTCTAAAGCTTCTCATCACCTCTAAGCATAGTAATTTTTATTTTCTATTTTTTTATTGTGGCATAATTAGAATACAGCACATGCTAATTAAGTTCGAGAGTTCCGTGTGCTTTTCATACAGCTGTGTGACCACCATCAAAACTACATGTAAAGCATTTCCGTCACCCCAGGGAATTTCTTCATCGTCTCTTCTGGTCAATCTCTCTCAACTCCTAGAAACAAACACTTCCTGATTTTCGTCATCATGAATAGCTTTTTCTAGCTCTTGGAGTTCGATGTAAATAGAATTGTACAATTTTGTGTCAGGCTTCCTTGAGTCAATGAAGTAATTTTGAGATTCACCACTGGTGTTGCCTGTATCAATATTTTGTTCTTATTCTCAGCTGTGATATATTTTAGTGTGTAAATATTCAACGCTTTTTATCTATTTATCTGTTAATGGGCATTTGGGTTGTTATCTGTTTTGGGGCTCTTTGGATGAAAACTGCAATGAATGCTTTTATGGAAGTTATATTTGAGGACACATGTTTTTAGTGGCTTTATTGAGAAATAATTGGCATAAAATAAATTGCATTATTTAAGATGTATAACTAGATCAATTCTGAAAAATGAAGCCATCACCATAATCAAAACAATCAACATATCCCTGCTCAAAAGTTTCCCGTGGTCTCTGTGGTCCTGTCTCCCTATTTTGCCCCTCACCATTCACGGGCAGCACTGAATGGCTCTCTGCCACGGCGGATTAGATTTTCTAGACTGTAAGAAGGGAATCAAGGGAGCATGATTTTGTTGAGACTCATCAGTGCTATTGTGTATATAATTTGTTTATTCCTTTTTGTTTGAAGGTAGTATTCTACTGTAGAGATATAATGAAAATGGTTTATATATTAGCCTGTTGATATACATTTGGTTTAATCCATTTTTAAATCTATTGAAAATAAAGCTTTGATAATTATGCATGTATAAGTCTTAGAATGGACATAGTATTTTATTTCTTAAGGTAAACATCTAGAAGTAGAATGACTGGGTCATTTGGTAGATTGTTTAACTCTTTAAGAAAGTTCTGAACAGTGTTTAAAGAAATCGTATTATTTTTCATTCCCACTCACACTGTATGGGAGGTTTCTAGTTGCTCCACATCCTCCTTAACACTCGGTGTGGTGGGTCTTTAATTTCAGATATTAAGAGGTACCTAGTGTAATCTCACTATAGGTTTACTTTGAATTTCCCTAAAGGCTAACGATGTTGAACACCTTCACCTTGGTTACTTGTCTTCTGTATATCTTCTTTGTTGAGATATCTGTTCAAATTTCTTGACTTACTTAAACAAGTTGTTTATTTTCTGGTAATTGAGTTTTGAGAATTCTTTATATATTATGAAAACAAGTCCTTTTTCAAATATGTAATTGCAAATATTTTTTCCCAGTCTGACGTTTGCCTTGTCATTGCTTCAATAACATCTTTCAAAGATCAGATTTTTAACAATTTTAGTACAGTCTTATTTATTTTTTATTTTGTGAATGTGCTCTTGGTATTGTATCTAAGATAACTTTGTCTAACCCAAAGCCACAAAGATTTTCTCCTGTTACTTCCAGATATCTAAAAGATTTATGTTTTATTTTGACTATGATACACTTTAAATTACTTGTATATATAATGTTATATATGGATTGAAGTTCATTTTTTGCATTGTATATCCGATTGTTTTAGAACAATTTGTTGAGAACACTCTATCCACTAAATTGCCTCTGTCAAAAATCAATTGGTCATACACATGTGGTTCTATTTTTCACTCCATTTTGTCCTATTTTTAAAATGTATCTCCCTTTAAAACAATTCTAGACTGTCTTGACTATAGTAGTAGTAAATCTAGAAATCGGGTAGTTTCAGTCTAAACACTATTCTTTTTTGAAGTTGTTTCAGATATTCTAGGTCATTTTTATTTCTACACAAATTTTAGAAATAGCTTATCAAGTTCTATAAAATTTTGCTGGAACAAATTGGAGGAAACAATTGGAGAAAAATTGACATCTAAACTATATTGAATCTTTCCATCTATGAACATGGTATAACTCAGTTCATTTGGTCTTCTTTAATTTCTCTTGGTAAAGATTCATTGTCGTCATTGCAGTGTTTTGCAGTTTTCAGAGAACTTGAATGTCGTTTGGGAGATATCTAGGTAGTTCATATTTGTTATGGCATTATAAATAATATTCTTTCAATAAACTTTTCTTTTAGAACAGTTTCAGAGTTACAGAAAAATTGAGAAGCTAGTGTAGATGGTTCCTATATACTTAACATCTTATGTTAGTGTGATATGTTTGTTAAAATTAGTGAACCAATAGTGATACATTATTATTATTAAATTTCATACTTTTTAGGTTTACTTAGTTTTTACTTAATGTCCTTTTTCTGTTCTAGAATCCTATCCAGGATGACACTTTACATTTAGTAGTCATGACTCCTTAAGGTTCTCTTGGCTATGATAATTTGTAAGACTTTCCTTGATTCTGATGACCTTGAGGATGTTGAGGAATATTGATAAGTATTTTGTAGAATGTGCCTCTATTAGTATTTGTCTGATATTTTTCTCATGGTTATGCTGTGGTAATGTATTTTGGGGAGGAAAATCATAGTGGTAAAGCAACACTCTTACTATATCATGTCAAGGGTACATACAGTCACTATGACATCATTGTTTATATAACCTCGATCACTAGGGTGAGATCGTGTCTGTCAGGTTTCC
This sequence comes from Lepilemur ruficaudatus, assembly GCA_963574885.1. Classification (NCBI taxonomy): domain Eukaryota; kingdom Metazoa; phylum Chordata; class Mammalia; order Primates; family Lepilemuridae; genus Lepilemur; species Lepilemur ruficaudatus. The sequence goes on from CAUYRT010034788.1 coordinate 18,947, forward strand.
CACTGTAAAGTTATTCATTTTTCTTTCTCCTGTCCATATTTGCACTCTTGGGAAGATAATCAATAAGTACAGCCCACACTTAAGGGGTGCTCCACTTCCTTGAGGGTGGAACGTCTTTGTAAATTATTTAGAATTCTTCTGCATGGTAGATTTGTCTCTTCTTCTCTATTTATTCAAACATCTATTTATGTCAGTATGAACTCGTGGATATTTATTTTATCCCTTGGGCTGTAATCCACATAACTTTATGCAATATTTGCTCACGCTGTTTCAGCTTTGGCCTTAGCATGTCCCTCCGTTGGTTCCTGTGTCCCTTTGACATACTCCCAGCATTGCGGGGTGGTTGTCGTTGTCTCCACATCCTTACTTTCTGGCCTACAAGATGCTTTAATTTCATATTATATGTTTTTTGCTCCAGGCCTAAAATCAGGCATTTCTCCGAAGATCCTGGTTTATTTTATTGGAGAATGGTATTGGAAGTCAAGATCTGGGTGTTAGGTGTACTTGTTCGTACTGGGTGATGGCTAATTGCCTCTGTGCCCTCTCAACTTACAGAGCAAGGAGATGTGAGACATGTGTGTACACTAACCCACGTATATATGCACACTAGTAAATACTCCTATATGTAACGTCTGTTCTATGTTAAGCTAAACGTGAGCTTATGCTGATGTCTCCAACTCTAATCTATTACCACATGGATCATTCTAACCTGAAGAGAGATCTTTTAAAATGAGATGGAAAGGCAAATGATCTCTGTGACCCCAGGAAATTACTTTCCCATGGCTGTAGAGCACGATTAGTCTACAACACAAATCTCTCAACATCCAGAATAGTATATAGTATACTCTTCTCTGGGCTACACCAATTTGCCCTAGTCAGAACAGGCTAGGTTATATCATGCAAAAAACAATCCAAAAATCTCAATGGCATAATACATATTTATTTGTCACTCATGTTACACATCTAACGAGGGGTGGGAGGAAGGCTCTGCTCACGGGGGAAGGCTGCATCTTGACATGTGATTCCAAGGGAGGGAAGTCGGAGGGAAGCACATGGCAATTTGAGCACTGATGCTCAGCACTTGCACCTAGGAATGTCACTTCCACTAAAACGTCACTGGCTGCAACAATCAAAATGGCCTTGCCTGACTTCAAAGAGAGTTGAGAAGTACAATTCTATTGTGATACTTAGAAAGATAAAAACTAGAATTTTTATAAGCAGCCTTAATAATTACCAGTAAAAGTCAAGGCTGTACCTTTGTTTTTAATTCTACATGTACTTATTCAAAAGTATTTGACTTCTTTTCTTTTAAAACTTCTTCTTTTAAAAAAACACTTTAATAAAACTCACACGCTGTGACTCATATGTGGGAGCTAAATATTGAAAATAATTGATCTCATGAAGACAGAGAGTAGAATGACAGTTACCACAGGCTGGGACGGGTAGCGGGGAGAGAGGGATAAAGTGAGCATGGCTAATGGGTGCAAAAATACAGTTAGTCGGATAGAATGAGTAATATTTGGCATCACAACAAAGTGATTATAATCAACAAGTTAGCGTGTACCTTAAAATAGCTAAAAGAGTGGAATTGGAATGTTCCTGACACAAAGAAGTGATAAGTGCCTGAGGTGTTAAATACCCTAATTATCCTGATTTGATTAAATCACATTGTATGCCTTATCAAAACATCACATGTACCCTATAAAGATGTACAACTATTGTGTACCCATAATAATTAAAAATTAAAAAAAATTTAAATCTACTTTATTGAGGTATGACTGACATATAAAAACCTGTACATATTTTAGTGTACAAGTCGATGAGTTTGGAGATGAGTATACACCCGTGAAACCATGACTGAGATCTAAGACATAAACCTATCCATCACCTCCAAAATTTCCTCCCACTCTATTTATTATTATAATTATTGTTATGAAAAAACATAAGATCGACCCTCTTACTAAATTTAAGTATCAGAATGTTGAAAAGATGTCTGCATGCCCACGTACGTTGCAGCATTATTCACAGTGGCCAAGATATGGAAACAACCTGAATGCCCACAGAGGGATGAATGGGTAAAGAGAATGTCTGCATACATACAATGGAATATTATTCAGCCTTTAAAATAAAATAAATGTCACTTATGACTACATGGATGACCCAGGGCGACATTGTGCCAAGTTAGAGAAGCCAGATGCAGAGAGAAAACTACTAAAATAGTCAAATTCATGGAAGCGGAGAGTGGAATGGTGTCGAGGGCTGGGGAAACAGGGAGGTAGAAGTGTTCGGCTTCTCAGCCCCTCTTTGAGATCAGCTTCCTCTCATGAACACGGTCTCAGGCCCGGACACGAAGATATTTAATTTCACCGACTTGTCTGAGTAGGAAAAAAGAAAATAAATCAAATGTTTGTTCTTGATCTCTTGGTACTTCCTGGGCAAACATTAAAAATGCAAAATGCAATTGCTATAGTCACATTATTCCCTTGCACATTACTTACTAAATGGGTTTCAGAATGAGACAACACTGTGCATTTATCTTCTGGCAATTGTTTGAAAACACTTCCTCTCCTCTCACTCTCTCCTTTGTCTTTCGCACTACACAAACCCTCCGTGGTCGTTCAGATACCTGGGGGACGGTGTCCGGTCTTGACGCGGCAGATGGCGAACAGAGTGTGGAGAGGGGAAAGCAAGGAAGGAGACCACCTGAGACCACCAAGCTCCAGCCCCTCCCCAGGCCCCCACTTCCTCTAATCCAGCTGCCAACTAGCCTTGGTAATCTGCTATCCACTGCTTGTTTAATTCCCAGACATTTTTGCACATTGAAAGGGAGTAGTAGGAGAACTACCGTCTTAATTTCAGACTTCATAAATAGAGGCTTACATATATTGTGTAGGCCACCAGCGATGTCTGCTGTAGCAAGCAGTAGCACGAAGAGGCGACCTCAGGGAAGGGGCTGTCTGGCTTTGCAGAGGGTCCTCACAGAACAGAGAGGAGGATGAGGAGGTGAAGGCAATGGTGAGATTGTGATCTCTATGATTTTGTGACCCAAAATTTGATAATATAACTAGAGATTGTGGAATTGTCGATGGCTGACCTCCAAAAAGATAGTTGTAGAAAACTTGGAAAGATCACTCATTAGGTTACAGTGGGTTGGGCAGTCCTGGATTTCTCCTGTCACTGCCAGGGCATTGTGCCTTGCTGGCAAGTTTATATGGGTGGCCAACCTGTACTGCAGGAGACAGTTGTTAGTGGCTGGTGTCCTCTGTAGCCTGAGCTGTAGCCTGATCTGTGTGCAGGAGTCAGGACAGTTAGGACTGTCCCTGCACTGGACAGTGTCTGGATGGACCGTTGAATGGCTGTCTTGGGACACAACATATTTGCATTGGTGATTCCTTTGTGAATGTAATTACTAACAGGAAAAAATGTGTTTGTTACAATAATAACAGTAATAAATAAGAGACTTTTATTTATTGAACACCTATGTATCAAGTGCTGTTGTAAGTTCTCTACATATATTAAGTAATTCTTACAACAAACTTAGGGGGAAACTGAGGCACACAGAAACATAATTTTCCCATGTTTGTACGAGAGCTAGGATTGAAATCCAGGGTCTGTCTCCAGAGCCTGTGCACATACTCACTATCAATCAGATTATAGTTCAAATCTTAGCCGAGGTGCCTTTTAAGGTAATATTGCATCTATCTAATTGATTGAAAATTGATTTTCTAGTTTAGCTCCTGGGAGCTGTTCCTAGCTCCGCTGGAGGTATGTATATGAGGCTATATATTCCCCGACCGTGTGTGTGGTTTTCACATTAAAGGGATTCATCCTAAATTGATTCTGACCTGATTGTGTAGCAGCCTTTCTAGCTTTCAGTGTTCTTCCTTTTCCCTCTGTTGGCTTTAGTCTCACTTCTTAACCACTGAGGATTTAACACTCTTCAATGTCTTCTGCCTGGTGAGAGAAGCAGGCACAGTTTACAAAGTGTCTGGGGCATAGCCGGACAAATAAACCGGCCTCCCACAGGCCCCAGGGGCAAGGGCTTACTAAGAATAAGCCCATAAAGATGTCTCAAAAAAGGATGACCAGTTTTCAGGGAAATAGAAGCTCGCAATTCTTCAAGGAAGGTTTATAGGGCCCTGTGCCAATGTTTTAACAAGTTCAGGACCTTCCCCAGTAGAAACTGGGCAAGAGGCAATGCTTATCCTTGTGGGCAGAAAAGTGACCAGAAAAGAACCCCATTTAGGGCTCACTCCTTTCTAAGCTCCACTGTTTGATTCTGATGGAGGAAGAGACCATTTTTAGGGGAGGAAAAGGCCTTCAAGAAGGAAGAATAGGCCACAGAAAATGGCATGATACCTACAGGCACACCCAGGTTGGTTTTTCTGTGATTGGTATGGCACATGATCAGAGCAGGTGCATCTAACCCAAATTATCTCACTTCAGACTCATGGAGGTCAGAAGGTGTGTTTCATAGTTCTTAAAGCCACAGCCTGATTCTGTGTCCTGAACACTATAACACCTTACAACAATTTTAGGAAATACCACCTTCCTTTTATACATTAACAAACTGAGGCCCCAAAAGTTCAAGTGTCGAGTCCAAAGTCACCTGACTAGTCAATTGTGAAGTTGCAATCCAACTTTGGTCCTTCTTATAATCAACCTGCAGGTGTGCTCTGCAGAGCTGAAAGACTCAAGGACTGTTGAAGTAATATAAACAAACATAATATACAAGTGCCTGCTCTTTTTGGGGAATTGTACTAATCACACATGTGAAATATCTAAGAAGTAAAATACATGGCATAGTATCTCCCCTCAAGGTATTTTCAGTCTAGTTAGAAAGACACATGAAGTTAGGGTCATGGATTTCAGACTGTGATCTGTGGCTTCTGTGATGGGTCTTGACGTTTTTCAAAACTATGCAAATACAATCTAGAATTACCTGTAAAAGATAAGGAATTCCATACACTTGCATTTTTACATATGACTAAAAGCCTTTTATGCATTGCCTAATAAGTGAATTGTGAAGGATTATTTAAATTAACACAAATATATGAAAAAAAAAGTAGTAGCAGAGTTTCCTGAAACCTCTATGAATATTCTACCAAAATCTGGTTAACATGAAATGTCCTGCACCATGAAAGCTACTAGAAAGCATGTACACCTATAGATAATTACATTTTTCTATTTTCAGGAAGGACTCTGTAATCATTGCAACACCAGTGTTAATTATGGTGTTCAATTGCTGTTATTTTTGCTTTTAAGTGACAAATTTCTGTTAGTTTACATTTATTACTATCAGTTTGGTTTTTGAGTAGTGTTTGATTGATCTAAAATGGGTAGAGGTGAATATTTGCATTAGCAGTATTCATGCCTATGGTTTTGCAATGAATAGACCTTAGGTATGCCCACATTATAACTCCAACATTAATCACCATCCTTATCCTACCAATAAGAAATAATCCTTATACTACCAATGAGAAATGAGAAATACCAATGAGGTACATTGGGTGTTCGTTACCGGATATATTTTTTTTCCCATATAATTTTGGATCTGGACTGGTTAGTCATCTGTGAGATTCTCCTTGTCCTCACAAACTGCAAGTGGGCTATGACTAAAAAATGTTTGATAGATGATGCATTAGAAAATATAAGACAATGCACATGTGCTTATTAAATGATAGACTTAAATGTATATATATATATATATATGGTGATGAGATCAGTGTAGATTATATCCATCTGAGATGGTCGTATTGAGGCAGTAAAATCTGAGTGCTCTGAATTTATAGATTGTTTGATTGATTGATTGATTGACAGGCTTGAATTAGACCTGGCTAGAGGATTAGAAATGGTCTAAGTTCAGTGGAAAGATTTAAACCACTTAAGTCTCTTAAGCACTTTAAGCTAAAGTGGTAGCATGAGTAAAAGATTTGGCTAGAACATGAGAGATCCCTGCAGGTAGAGAGAGGAGGAGTCCAGCCGGAGTAGAACATAGATATCAGAGGGTCTTCAAGATAAGATCAGATGGACAGGGAGGGACTATGACATAAAGCCTTCCAAAGGCAAGGAAGAGCTGTCTGGAAGGGCTGTAGCAATAGCCAGGGCTGTCTCCTTTAAAGACTAGTTTTTATCATTCTTGGTTCTCTTTCTGGAGCTATCATAGCCATTCCTGGGCCTGTATTTATGATGCGGGCTTCTTCTGCGATGCAGAAGTATCTTCATGTATGACTGTGTCACCTGGGATGAAAATGGTCCTGGTTCAAGTGGGCAGGCACAACACAGCTAACGTCAGAGCTCAGCAGAGACTCTACAGAGTCCCTGGCACTGCTGGGCAAGAGGCTGAGCTCCAGGTGTCAGTACTGCAATGATTCTCTCTTCTGGTGGGCCAAGCTTGATCAGAAACTGCTGAATTTCAATTTTTCACTGAAATCAGGTCATGGAAATTACTTTCACTGTGGATTCCAAATTCGAATCTGAATTTTACTGTGGCATGTTTAATTAATTGGAATGAACAGGTTGTTAATAAAGCTGAGAGGTTTTTTTATGAATTACTTCAAAATTTTATGAAAATAAGGTAATATGAGGTATAAAAAATAAAAAGTACTTGTATAAAGCACTGAGCCCAAGAAATAGAGTATTATTAACAAAATTAATGGACTACTAGTTGAGTCCCTACCCCAATTACTTCTTTTTCTCCTATAAAATTAAGCATGATGTAAAATGTGTGCTTATTATTTCTTTGCTTTTCTTTGTAGTCTTACTAAATATATATGTATCCCTGAAGTACATTAATTAGCTGGTTCTGCAGCTTTTAAAATGATTTCATACTATATGGTTTCATGTAAAGAGGCCTAACATAATAATCATAGGCATCCCCAAGGGTGAAGAAGAAAATACACAAGGGTTGGATAATTTATTTGAGGGAATAATTGAGGAAAATTTCCCTGGCCTTGACATCCAGGTATAAGAAGCTCATAGGACTTCTGGGAGATTCATCACAAAGAGAAATACGCCACAACACATAGTCATCAGAATGGCCAAAATAAACATGAAAGAGGTACTCCTATGAGCTGTAAGGTGAAAGTAGCAGGTAACCTACAAAGGAAAACCCATCAGACTAACTGCAGACTTCTCAACTGAGACCCTACAAGCCAGAAGGGATTGGGGCCCCATTCTCAGTCTTCTCAAACAGAATAATGCCCAGCCTAGAATTTTGTACCCTGCAAAACTAAAGTTTTGTATATGAGGGGGAAATAAAGTCTTTCTCAGACAAGCAAATTCTGAGGGAATTTGCCAAGACAACACCTGCCCTACAGGAAGTACTCGGAACTGCATTATTCATGGATCAGCACAATAAACACTAACCAATGTGAAATCATCCAAAAGCTAAAGGTTGAAGGCCAGCTACCACAATGGATCAAGATATAAAACAAAGCAACAAAGTTCAACCCAACAGGCTGAACAGAAATCTGCTCTACTTATCAATTCTTTCAATAAATGTGAACAGTTTCAACTGCCCACTAAAGAGACATAGGCTGGCTGAATGGGCATACACAAGCCAAGTATCTGCTGTCTTCAGAAAAACATCTAACCCACAAGGATGCATTCAGACTCAAGGTGAAGGGAAGGGAAACAATGTTCCATGCTAATGGAAACCAAAAGAAAGCTTGTGTAGTAATACTCATACCAGACAACTTAATAACAAATCAAACAAAAGTAATGAAAGACAAAGATGGTCAAAATAATGGTAAAGGGAACAAGTCAACAAGACTACATCACACTCTTAAATATGTACACACCTACCACAGGAGCATCTAGATTTGTAAAGCAAATCCTACTTGATCTAAACAAAATGATTGACAGTAGCATTGTAATAGTGGGGGACTTCAACACCCCTCTGACAGAGCTGGATAGATCCTCCAAATAGAAAAATAAATAAGGAAACAGGCTGGCCGTGTGGTGGCTCAAGCCTGTAATCCTAGCACCCTGGGAGGTTGAGGCGGGTGGATCGCTCAAGGTCAGGAGTTCAAAACCAGCCTGAGCAAGAGCGAGACCCCATCTTTACTAAAAATAGAAAGAAATTAATTGGCAAACTAAAAATATATAGAAAAAATTAGCCAGGCATGGTGGGACATGCCTGTAGTCCCAGCTTCTCGGGAGGCTGAGGCAGGAGGATTGCTTGAGCCCAGGAGTTTGAGGTTGCTGTGAGCTAGGCTGATGCCATGGCACTCTAGCCCGGGCAGCAGGGGAAAACATACATTGGGGAAAGGACATCCTATTTAATAAATGATCCTGGGAATATTGGATAGCCACATGCAGAAGAATGAAACTGGATTCCTATCTCTTACTATCTACAAAAATTAGCTCAAGATGGATTAAAGACTTAAATGTAAGACCTGAAACAATACAAATTCTAGAAGAAAACCTAGGAAGAACTCTTCTGGACATTGGCTTAGGCAAAGAATTTATGACTAAGATCCCAAAAGCAAATACAGCAAAAATAAAAATAAATAAATGGGATATATATAAACTAAAAATCTTCTGTACAGCAAAGGAAACAATCTATAGAGTAAATAGACAACATAGAGAATGGGAGAATATATTTACAAATTATACATGTGACAAAGGACTGTATGCATAATCTATGAGTAACTTAAACAAATTAGCAAAGTAAAACTAAATAACCCCATTACAAAGTGGGCAAAAGACAAGAACAGGAAGTTTTCAAAAGAAGACATACAAATGGCCAAAAAACATATGAAAAAATGTTCAACATAACTAATCATCAGGAAAATGCAAATTAAAATCACAATGAGATAATACCTTACCCCTATCAGAATGACATTATTAAAAAGTCCAAAAACAATAGATATTGGCATGGTGTGGATGTGGAGAAAACACTTATACACTGTTGGTGGGACTGAAAATTAATACAATCTCTATGGAAACAGTATGAAGATTCCTCAAAGAACTAAAAGTAGACCTACGTTTTGATCTAGCAGTTCCACTACTGGGTATCTACCCACAGGAAAAGAAGATTTTATATAAAAAAGACACCTTCACTCATATGTTTACTGCAGCACAATTCACAATTGCAAAGAGATGGAACCAACCGAACTGCCCATCAACTTATGAGTGGATAAGGAAAATGTGGTATATATTATATATGAGTAGTACTTCACATATATCACCAAGTACTACTCAGCCATAAAAAAGAATGAAATAATGTCCTTCGCAGCAACTTGAATGTAAGTAGAGGCCATTACCCTAAATGAAGTGTCTCAGGAATGGAAAAAGAAATACTGCATGTTCCCACTTGCAGGTGGGAGCTAAGCTACGCAGAGTGGTGTAATGGACATTGGAGACTCAGAAAGGGGGAATCGGGACAGGGGTGAGAGATGGAAAATTACTTATTGGTTACAATGTACACTATTGGGGTGATGTGTACACAAGAAGCCCATTCCCATGGAGTCTCCTGAAGGTTCCGGTACCCTTCCTTCAGCCCCACATTTGAGCTGTGTTTGTCTATTCGTTCGGTTTTTCTTTCGTCTAAAACTTCT